>JANHFX010012136.1:0-81564 GCA_027560015.1 Chloroceryle amazona | reverse complement strand
AACATGAGAAACCTGTCTATGTTCAACTGCTGATGATCCAGTTCTAATCAAGGACTGGTCCCATTTTAAGCAAAAATAAGTGATTAGTAAAACAGCTAACAAGATCCTTAAAAGATCCCTCAATTACTCAGCATCCCAGAAAATGAGTGCCACTCATTGCACAGGACTGTGATTTAGCCAAGTGCAAAGTGGGAACAACTCACCAGCATAAAAAAGAAGGTTGCATCAAAAGCTATTAAGTCACAACAGAGAAAAAGACTAAAAGCAAGTTATATGCATACACTCTAAGTGTCCACCCCTTCAATTCAGAAAATACCTTTTTTCCATATGTGGATTTTTTTTAGAAAAAAAAAGCAACTCAAAGCCATTTTCCAACATTTTATTGTTCAGCAACATCCATACACCCCCTTTTTCTAGAATACTCCTCACTATGGAAATGGGAGAAAGAACACTGGGAATTATGTCCTTTCAAAATGTCATATTATATAGGAAGGCAGTCTGAGTACTGTAGAGATTAGCTGATTCTCTGCTCTGTACAGGTACCATGTAGGTTTGCTACTTGGGCTTCTCTAAGCTGATAAAGCTAGAGAATAGCTCTCCTATTAGCAACACACATGTATAAATTGGTTAACCGATGTTGAAGGTAGATATTCTCCTCTTCAGCATAGAAAAGCTGTCCTAAAACATCAAGATCTGCTGCAAACCTACCTTTCTGTCAACTATAAGCAATTCCCTGCATAGTGCTCTATTAAATCCATATGCACTGCAATAGAAGGATCAACAGCAGACTGCTTTTTGTTTTCCATGTCCAAATACATTTGTCTATAGGCTTACTCCCTCCCCAAAACATTTGTTATTCAGACTTTGACATGTGCTACATCTATTTCATTAGATGTTGTCTGGGCAAGAGATATCTTCTATAGCTAGAATGCAGAGGAACTTGTGAAACATCAGTAATCCAGTCTACAACTGCTTCATAGACTCGCTAAGGCCGAGATGCTATAAACCTATGCTAATATATCATTACATGAACAGGACTGGTGTATATAGAGAAAATACCTCGCCTTTCAGTTACTTGTCTCAGGACTGAGGGGTGGAGGTACGTGCATGCAAGGATTAAGCCTGGAACTTCCATCTGAAATTTTAATTCTCAGCCTCAAAAAAACCCCAATCAATCTCTAAATCAGAAGTCACAGAAGTGTGTATAACTTGCACATGTCAACAAGGTATCCAAACATAGCTGTTGAGTGCTAGTTTTCCTTACACTGCTGTTCTTGTAAAGCTTCGATTATATTAGAGATATGTAATAACTTCTCTACTTCCCCTAATGTACAGATCATATCATGCTCCAACATCCAAACCAACCCTGGGCATTCAAACACAAGAAAAGCTCCAGCTCTATTTACAGTGAGCTTCATATTTCTGTAACAAAAAAGAGGCTCATCCTATGGCTCTGAGCCAACAGCTGAGGGCAAGCACAAGGCTCAAACATCTATTAAATATATGGTACAACACAAAAAGCATCAGCAGCTCCAGTGAACCATGCAAGACTACTTGCATAAATGTTACCAGGCTTACGTATTGGATATATACTGAAGTTTGCACTTGTAAGTTCCATCCTATCCCACTGAAATGAAGGCAGGTATTCCTACTAGTTCCTTACATGCTGGGTTGGATGTAGCAAATATAGCTTTATTAAGGATGATTTAACTGAATTGGTAATAACCTAACCTTAAGGTCTGAAAGAAAACAAGTCTTCATGACTAACATCAACTTGGCCATTTTTAAAAAATTCCATCTTCCTTTTACATGTCTTACTGGAATTTGTTATCCTGGAGGGCAGATTTGATGGGTTTCCCCATGGAAAAAGAAAATCAGTTCTGAAAATAGGACTCTTATCAAATCACAGAAGGGTTGTGATTGGAAGGGACCTCTGGACATCAGTAAAAGCAAAACCAAACCGGGAGGTCAGGCTGTTGGCCACTGTAGCCACATTTCAGTGCTGCAGGTCAGCTTGTGCGCTAGCACAGCGCACTGTGGGTTTACACTGGCTTTGAAACAGCAGTCTTCTACCCAGAAACCTGGGGCACAACCACACAGGCTGAAGGTGAAGCAAACTGTACTCAATCATTTTCAAAAGCAATATGAAGGAGGAGCCGCCAGTGAGGCTAAAGATTACCAACCAGACAGAGGCATTTGGACCTCAAAACAAGGAGTCTCCTCATACAGCTACCACTCAGGAAAGAGTGCTCCAGTGTTGTTTGCCAGCATTACAAATTTTTCACATGCTTTGTTTTAACAGGACCATGTAACTAAGAATATTTTGGTATTATGTGACTATAGACTATTGGAAAATTATCCCTTCATTTTAACTGACTCCCTGCTATTACTCCTAAGAAGTAATATTGGAGAGAAGTCGCAAAGGAAATAGGATGTCTAGATATACCAAAATGCCACTGCATTAGCTTGGATATTGAGAAAAACCACCAGTGTTGTTTTTCCTGCTTGAGGTTGTTACACAGTTCAAAGAAAAAAATTATATACCCTTTAAAATTGGTGCAAAACTGCCAGCAGCAGTAGAATGGCTGTTTCACATACACATTCTCTGTGATAAATCCAAAGTGCACGTGTTTTCCAGGACATATTATTTCTATTCATCACCGTGCAAGACTTGACATTCCAATGACTTAATATTGTAATTGCCTCCATGTGATGCTAGCCCTAGGGCACATTACCATACTGTGATCTGTTACGCCAGGTTAATACTCTGGAAGGAGTTTGTTCCTGTGAAAACATCATAATAAAGATCAAACTCCAACAGTTATTTGCTGCAATTAGACTGGAGATAGAGTGGGCCTAGAGAATTGAGGCCTGAAAGAGAAAAGGAAAGATGATTTTTGAGAATTCTTTTGAGTCATTTCTGCACAGCAATTTTAGCTTCAATGTGCATGGCTGTCCTCCTCTAAGAGCAGTATTTATTGAAGCTATGAAAGCACCAATTACCGAGTAGAGCTTCTGAGTACATCATTGACCCTCTTGCAAGAGTTTGGCAGAACTAGTTTACTCTGTTCAAGAGCTGGATGACACAGCTCGTAATAGGTGAAAAAACTTGAGCTCTAAAATATATTGAATTTAGAACACACTTGATTTCTCTGGTTTCTATCTGTGGTTCAAGAAAAATCATGAAAGCAAAGGCCTTTTTTTCTTAGTAGAATTTATCTGCTTACCAACTACCATTTTATGATAGTATACAACTGACTGTCATTCTACGTAATTAAATACAGTACAAGGGCAAAGAGATGGTCAGGAAAGTGAAAGAACAAGCAGAAGTTCTATACTGTTTAGAACAAGACCAGTTTCTCCAACTACAGTACTGTAAGACAGGATGGTTATCTTTTCCCATTTAAGTCTGGAAATCTTTATAGAACCTTTTTAGTGCAGTATATATTACTTTTTCATGAGAAATACCTGTTACTGCCTCTAGTAACAATACAGTTCCAGTACTGAACATAAGTCTACAACTGCATGTAAGAGATACTACCAGACTCAGTTAATGCTCTAGAAATTGGGAACGACACACAAGTGAAAGTTCCCTTTGGCCCATTTTTTCCCCAAGGATTTGCTCAGTACTAAATATTTTCCTATGTCATTCTCTCTAATCAGTTCAGTACTAGTGCAGCTAAAAACAAAGCACTTCATTAGGAAGCAGACCAGCTATTTCACACTTTGAGGCCTTCGACTAAGAAACAGACAGTATGTGCTGTCATGAGCAGCAGACAAACAGAAAACGCTTGCTCTTACCTAAAGGTAAAGCTTTTATTTTGAGAAACATAGGTAACCAATTTAAAAGTCTGAGAGGAAAGAAACAAGAGGTTTCCACTTGCTAGAACTTTTTAGAGCTTACTGGGCATTTAAGGTGAAACCAAGAAATTTTTATGAATTTAATACATGTTCTTATTTTGCAGATAGAAACAAAAAGAAGCACATCACTTCATGTGCTTGAAATACAGAACCAAGGCAAGACTAGCAGTAAATGTGGGATTTTTTCACATCAAAATCTGAAAGAATTTTAGGACTAAAATTACCCAGGGGCAAATCCTGGAGTTATTGTTTCATTCAACAGTGTAACTGCCTTGAAGGTATTTGCACTGTTGATGCTGAAGATGAAGCTGTAACAGCTTCTTCTCCATAACTGGAGGTGCCCTAAATTAGGGATTTAGTAGCAACTTGTGAAGATGTAAGCTGAAAAACTTTTAGACAGACTTGGAGAAGATAAAGTTTTAACTGACTGCTTGATATATCACCATCATTACTCCATCTACCATGTGTACATTACAAGAGAGGCAAACTAGGTACAAATACAACAGTGAAGAATGCAGTCAAATACTAAGAGTTGAGGTTATGTGTCTTGTGTTGCAAACACACTAATGTATCTGAAGGTATGTCATCTGTTGAGCAGCTGGCTCAGGTGCTGAGGATGGCACTGTACTTCCCACTTCAGTGATTCATTCCTCTTAGCTTGAGGAAAGAGGACGATTTTACCTATCCCATAAACAGGTCTCTGAAGTATTTATCAATACCGATGATCTCTGCTCTTAATTCCTTCCCTTATCCTGCTTCCTCCAACTCAAATAGGCTCTTAAAAATATCAGTAGCCAACTATATATACTGTTATTTATTGTTTATAACTTCGAGGAAGTTTTTTTTTTTAAAAATCCTTAAAAGATTTAGGAAAAGGCCCCATGTTTAAAGTGTGTCTGTTCAAAAGCTAACAGTGTTTTCTGTATAACCTGCCAGTCCAGGAATTCACTGGTACCAATCTCATAATGCCAGTGAAAAACTCAGTCACAAGAATCATTATGTTTTCAAATTCAGATGCTAAACAAAAAAAATGCAACTGAACAGCATATTTACATGCTTGGTACTAAAAACAAACAAACTATAACAAAATCAAAACAAAATAAAAAAAGGCAAAAAAATAGCCAAAATTAAACATTTTAAATGAAAGAAAAAATATTGGACAAATTTTTAATCACACAACCTGTTTAAAACATTCATGCTTTTCTAAGAACATTGGGCTTTAAGTTGTTTAGATTTACATATAATTTGGCTGGGTTTTTTTCCTCTCCTTTAAAAGGAACTGAACCATGTGATAAATGTAAAAACTCAAACCAAATATCACCCTGAAATTACTTTGAAAAGCTTAAAAGACATTGTGCAAATAAATGGTTTATAAACAGGCAAGTTAAAATATTTGCTCTATGTATTTATACATAAGCACACGCACTACATCTAGTACACTGTTCTGCCATAGTTAGACAACACCTGGAATACTGTGGTCAGTTTTCAGCTCCCCAGTTTAAAAGAGACGGGCATCTACTGAAAAAGAGTTGAACGGACAGCTATGATGGTGATTAAAGTACTTAATCAACTCCCCTATAAAAACAGGCTGAGGGGACGGAGGACAAGACTGAGAGGGAATTTTTTTCTTGTCTATAAATATATGAAGGCTGGATATCAAATGGAAGAGGCCAATCTCTTTTCTTACTGTGAGGGTGACGGAGCACTGGAACAGGCTGCCCAGAGAGGTGGGGAGTCACCTTCTCTAGAGACTTTCAAAATCCATCTGTGCAACATGCCCCTGCTTTGGCAGGTGGGTAGGAGTCTATGATCTCTAGAGGTCCCTACGAACCCCTAACATTCCATGATTCTATGATCTAGTACAGAACATATGGTGGAATGCATGTCATTTTCATAGCTCCATCTCTGTAGTACCACCTTCACAACTTCACCATGTTACCACTGGAAATCATTGCAATATATCCAAGATGACACAGGATTGTATTCAAGATTGATAAATCCAAGTATCAGTGCTCTCTTGGACAGTTCTTCCCTACTGATAAGATACGTTTTCACCCTGACAATCTGAATATGCTAAATTCCAGGAGCTATTCCTGACAATACAGAGAACTTCACTCTGTATTTACCAGTTAATTTACTCTGAAGGTAGAGCTTTGTAGAGGTAAGTGTAAGCGTCTACTTTGTTTTGGATGACACACTTTAATCTTTCTCTGTAAATAGAAGCACAACACCAATGATAGGAATACAAATACCACAGGTTCTTGCTTGAATCAGACACTGGGAGCATCTGGAGAAGCTGATAAAGACAGAGATTGCAGGATCAGCACTATCAGTGACTCCATTCCTGCTGCTTTAGAGACCCTGTTTCAAGTTTCTTCATAGAAAGCAATATTTATCAAACCCTAAGTCTTTCAAACATGTTAGAGCTTGTAAGGTCCTGGCTGGTAAATGACAGCATTTTCACCCTATTAATCTAAGGAAAGGAAAAAAGTGGGAGCTGACGCAGAATACAGTTTCTGAGAGGTGGATGAAACTTCCTCAGGCAATCTAGTTTCATCAGCTGGGACATAAAGAATCATAACTGAAAGCAAGGGAAAGCAGAAACACGGACTGGCAAAAGAAACCACGAACAACAACAACAAAAAATCCACAACAAAAAAAAAAGGCAATTTTAAAGAGAGATCGTAATTTTTGAGAGGAAGGAATTACTACGCAGAGATGTCTATTTGAGTCCTTGAGAAAAAAAACACCATGATTACAAAAACAAGTAGCTCTACCAGTAGATGATTTTCTGACTTAAGTGTTAGTCAAAACTAACATTTGTTTTCCAGTCATAGAATCATTTTGGTTGGAAGATATCTTCAAGATCATCAAGTCCAACAGCCAAGCTTCTGAACTGCCCTCACATTTTATCATTCTGTTGCTACGTTCTCCCATTCCGTGGACACACTTTTCTGTTGCAGCTTTCTATCATTCTGTCGTGGGAAAGCAGGACATCACACCACACTTGAGGAGCACACTGGGGTTCTAATCTACAGCTCCACCACAGTAGGGAAGCCTGCCTCTGCTACAGTAGTGCTCAATCTTTACACTAGCAACTCACGGACAGACACTAAGCCCAAACACTGCAGTACCAACGTACACTTAAGAGGAGAAAAGAATGAAGTTTTGCAAATGAAATAATCTAACTTCCTCTGTTAGAAGATCAGAAAATTATTGCATGGCTGAGCAGGAGATGCAGCTGATACTGACAGAGATGACCCTTGCAGCTTGATAATGTTGCTTTTCCAGGGAGGAGGAAAATAGGCCATTGTTCCCTCCAAGCAGACAATGGTTATAGTGCATGAAATTAGAACTTATGTGCTGTCTTTCCTTCATTTGGACATTTTCTAAAGCTTCAGGGGTACTATATAGTCATCGGCCAAAGCTGTAAAGATCATATTCTGTTCTTAACCTGATAAATTTCAAGTACAAATGCTTGCTATAAGTATTTGCTTACACCATTTTGCATCTTCCTGTTACAACAGCTACAAATGAGGTCAAAAAATGAAGAAAAGGACTTGAGAGTGTTGATGGACAAGAAGCTCACCATGAGCTGGCCATGTACTCAGAAGCTCAACAGGCCAACTGTATCTTCGGATGCATCAAGAGGAGTGTGGACAGTAGATCAAGGGCGGTCATTCTCCCCCTTCGCTCTGCTTATATGAGACCCCACCTCAAATACTGCATCCAGCTACTGCTGTCTCCACCATATGGCGGACATATCTGTTGGAACAAGTCCAGATGAGGGCCACAAAGACTATCCAGGTGCTGGAGCATGCCTGCTGCAAGGATGGGCTTAGGGAGCTGGGAGTGTTCAGCCTGGAGAAGACAACTCCAGAGGGACCTTTTAACTGCCTTCCAATACCTGAAGGGAACCTACAGGAAGGCTGGAGAGGGACCCTTCACAAGACTCTCCAGTGACAGGATAAGGGGAAATGGTTTTAAACAGTGAAAATAGGTTTAGATTAGATTTTAGCTCTACAGTACGAGGGTGGTGAGACTCTGGAACAGATTGCCCAGAAGGGTTGCAGACGCGCCCTCCCTGAAGGTGTTCAAGGCAAGGCTGGATGAGGCCTTAAGCAACCTAGTCTAGTTGAGAGGCATCCCTGTCCATGACCAGGAGGTTGGATTAGATGATCTCCAAGATCTCTTCCAGCATAAGCCATTCTATGATTGCTTGCTATGACTGAAGCTACTGTCTATATTCTGCTATTCTTGGGAGTGTGGGGTTTTCGGTTTGTTTCACTGTTGTATTTAGTTTTTTTCTTTTCTTCTTCTTCTTGTGAACCAAGCACTTCCCTGGACCCAAATTCCCTGGAAACAAGTACCTGCTTCTGCCACCCTCGTAGAGTTTACCTGGTATAACAGCATAGGAGTAATGGGATAGATTGAGACAGAGTGAAGGGTTTGTTGCACTCAACTCTGATACAACGTAATGTGAAGGAAAATCAACAGTCACAGCTGGATATCACTTCATGCCTCATTCAACACTAGTCAAGCACAAACTGCAATGTTTTTGTGCTTTTTTTTTTTTTGGTTGGTTGGGTTTGGGGTTTTCTTGTGGAGTTTGTTTTTTTTGTGTGTTTTTGTTTGTTTGGGTTTTAGTGTGGTTTTTTTTGTGGTGTGTTTTTTTTTGTGTGTGTGTTTTGTATTTTGTTTTTTGTTTTTTGTTTTTTTAAAACACAGACCATAAAAAATTCAATTTTTTATGTACTGTGACTTCAACATAGTGAACATTTAATATTGTGGACAACCTACAGGTAAGCACTCATGTAACATGCTTAAATTTTCTATGACTGTTCAAGAATGGGAGATGGTTCTGGAGTGCACTGCTGCACAAGTATGTTCCTGAAAAATTCATAAATGATAAAGATGGCTAACCTACACTTGAATTCAACATACTTATTTCTTTGGTAAGAGGTTTAATGCATTTAATTTGGAATATTAAAAGCTAAATTTGATTTACATTTCCACTTCTGAAGATAATTTTATTGCATTTCTACAAGGACTCTTCTGACATTCTACAAAGGGCACTTACTGCAATCAAATATAATGAAATAAACTAGAAATATTACTTCAAGTATTTGACTTGAACTTTCAGATCCAGAAAAACAAACCATTATTGGCCTGGAGTTTTATCCCTTCCCCATGAAGTCACAGTATCTCTCAAGTATACAGGGTTTCCAGGTGTACTCAAAAAATCAGCATATGGCAAATGAGACTTATAAATTTAATACTGGATCAACTCAACTTTTGCAGAATAAAGTAGGTCATTCAGGTGTATAGGCATCACTGGATTTCCCCTCTGCTCTGCTGTTTATCTCCAGGTACTAAAGGGTGCAGACATCTTTTGCTTAAGAAGATTTTTAGATTAAAAAATTTACAGTACCCATTAAACCTGGGGGTGCATTAATAAAGAGCTCTTATTAAATTCACAACCATCAGAAAAAGAAACTGCTTTGGCCTGTAATTATTTCCTAACGTCTTGAAGCAAAAAAAAAAAAGTTGAAAAGCTGCTCAGAAGTGCCAGTTCGTCTCTGCTTCTGCCCTATAACATAGAGAACAGCATGGGGTGCCTGACCCAAAGCCCAAATCAGGTCATCTCCATTGATTTCAGCTGGCTTAGAATCATTCTCTAAACTAGAGAATGTTAACTGCCTTGAAAAAGCACTCCAGTGCAACACACTACAAACACACTTAAGGAGCAACCAGAGAACTGCATGAAGAACTGGCTGTCAGATTTCACAAAATATGCCCAAACCAGTGAGTTCTATTGCAAAGAGAGTAGGGATATGTTTTTAGATCTTAAATTATACTTGCCTTCTTAAAGAAATAAGAACAGACTGTTAGTACACAAACAGCTGGAGAACCCATCAGCTCTTCAGGAGTTCTGATCTGAAAGGCATGTGCAGCTGCATTAGAAACTTACGCAAGGCTTAAATTATTAACAAGTCTCCTGCTTCAGTAAAATATTGACTTCTTTCTCAGTTATTCTTCTCAGCTTTACTGCAGGTTTGATTTAGAGGACAGTTGACCTAGGAAATGCAGGTAACAGACACCTCACCTGGGTATCAAACAGCTTCCTTTCATCTTATCAAGTTGGCCTTTAATATCTTGCTGTTAAATCTGCACTTACAGCTGTAATTTACTAACTGCTGCTGATTTGACAGAGCACTTCATCTCATGCTAGGCTATCACAGGACCTGGATTTTGAAGCACTCAACTTCTTCAACAGCTGAGCACTATTCAAACACTGCTGTTTCAACTCATTCTCAGACTCTACTTAGGAGAGCTTGCAGTAGGTGGCACCCCACTAATGTCTTCCATCCATGACTAGCATTTAACTTTCTTGAATGCTTTGGACCCTCCATGGACACATCTGTCCAGTCCTTAGACTATAGCAAAGTAAGCTGAAAACACTGAGGTTTTTTTATAGATATTGGCCTTATTCATATCTGAAAAAAAAAAGAACCAAAACAAAACAAAACCAAACACACAACAACCCCCCAAAAAAACCCCACAACAAAAAACACAAATTTTTTTCCCCTTAAGTCCTTTCAAGCTTTTCAGGCTCTCCTTGATTGATGCTCAACCTGAGGTTTTTCTGTCCCTAACCCACTTAGGCCACAGTATATAAATAAAGCATTTAAGTCAAAGTACAAGGCAAAAATAGCTGGTGCTAGACCACCCCATTCAGGTAGCTTTGGACAATGAGTTTCCTGCAACTCATTATAATCTTGTAGCATATACATATATTAATGTAACTCATTCATAACTATCTGCTTGAATTGTCCATTAGCTGTGTCCAAAGAAGAAGTGTGACACAATTCCTATCAGCTCCCAACTGATTAACACCACAGCAACTGTTTGTTGTACATGGCTCACAAATCAGCCTTCACAGTTTGCACAAAGATTCCATTAAACATCACAGCAGGGTGCTGAAGTTCAAGCAGCACAAAAGAAAAAAGCATCCTACCCTGTGAAATGCCTTTGTTGGCAACTTAGTCTGAAATCAGATAGTAAGTATTTAATACAACTGACTTTTGTATTGCTTTCAGTACAGTATCATGCAGCCATACAGCATCTGTAAAGTTTAGAAGTAGAACAAAGATTTATAGAGAACTTGCAGGAGTCAGTTGTCTGATCACATGTTCCTAAGTTTCTTGTCCAGTGTCCTAAAGACGGAGATTGACCCAGATGGTGCACTGGTAGCCAAGAAGTCTACAGTTGATACTCTTGCCTAGAAGGTCTCTCAAAGCCTCAAAGTAACTACTTCAACTACAAAAATAATCTCTAATAATTATTAAAAAAAGTTTAAAACCTCTTGCTTTAACAAGTTCTCAACTCTCCCTATGGAATTGCTTGCTCATAAAGCAGTAATTTCATTTTAGCAGGTGGTTACTGTTAAGTCTTAGATTTTATTGCAAAAATAACAACTCAATTATCGTTGAACATCATCCAGAGATGTCACTGGCTCTTCCACAAATTCTCAACGTACCCCTAGAAAAGCAAAGACTTGGACCTTAGAAATCTAATCCTTACTCTTGCAACTTTATTTTCTGGTGTTATTTTAATACTGGTCATATTAGCGCAAACATTCCAACACAAGTTAATTTCTGCACTAGAAATCTTCATGATTTGTAGGGGTGGTGGGAAGTTCTCAGGACTTAAAGTGAACTTAATAGTAATCACAGAGCTCATGCTACAAAGCTGCATGACATGGACTTTAAACACTTAGACAAGACACTTTACTTTGTAATTAACCAAACTCAGTGCACACCTACTTCAAAACTGAAAACTCCTTGTCAGTCAAAATTGTTTCATTATGTTATAGATACAACATGCCTTCCCATCTCCTGCACTAATAACTACTTCAATCACTGCTGATGTGCCACATGTTGTATTTGATGCCAGAAGCTGACATGCTAAGTTACATGCACAACACAATCTTGGGTTGGTTTTTCTTACGGTTTTGCGTGTAAAGCACCCTTCCTAGAGCATCTGTGGTGGAAGGTCCCAAATTGCTATTCTTACTCCCACAGGAAACTAGGGAAGATGGAGTATCCCGCTTCAGAAGGCAAAAGCTTATCTGGTCATCATGGAGTAATCATGCTGGAAGGGTCTAGAGGGAACTACTAAAGAGAGTCCAATGGGGATACCCTTCAAAAGCAGGTAAATTCACCACTGTACCACACATAAGTACTAAATGATTCAGTCACAGGTGCTACATTTTCTTTTCGAAAATGGCCTTTTCAGATTGGCCCTATGGAGTGAATATGATAACTATTTCTCTAAGATAAGCTATAGACAAGTGGCTTCTTTGAATCCCCTGAGCTGGCCCCTCCATCATACCAAGACACAAAACAGGCATCTGACAGCGCACCTGCTCCACAGCCAGAACACTTTGTAAGAGACACCTGGCTTTGGGTGAAATAGGCTGGACTTCAGAGTGTCATGTGCACTTGACACAGTTGCCAGATGAGGATAAAAGCTCAGCCACATCACAGTGCCTTAGCAAAATCTGCCTTGGATTTACTTCCATGGGAAGGAATTGCTCTCAAGATCTTCATCTTTTCAGGCATAAGACTAGATCTGTACATTTCCTCTTTTGCTGCTCAGTTGTGCCAAAAGGCCTGAAAAGTAGACATTTACTGGAACAGGTAGTTCCCTTGCTTAACAAAAATCTAGTATCCATCCCATTTCACACCCAGCAAGGCTTCTGTTCCACATCGCAACTCTGGCAATTGACCTGGACGCAAGATAGCTGATGAATAATGAATGACTGTAAGAGCTTTTGAATAATAGCAACACTTAAGTGAGATGATCAAAGATAAATTTGCACTCCCGCACATGCTTTCAAATGCTGCATATTTAGCAATTTGTTCCATGCACTTTTCTTAACCCATGCATAGATGTTTCAAGGAGAGTGCAGGAAAGGGCACGGTGAGGACAATGGGGGCTCAGTCTGACAGAACTACTTAATGTACGTACAGGTCCCTTGAAGCACAGTTTTGAAGAAACAAACTAAAGCAGTTTCCTGCATTAAAAGAAGGGGAAGCCTGACAATATCTTTGCAGATGAGACACAAGATAGCTAGAAGCTCAGGATTCTGAATTTTAAGTGACTTTCAGAACTATAAATTATTCGCAGACTTAAGGACTCAATCAAGAGGCCCCCATTAATCTTTTAGCTTATTTAGGATGCACTATAAAAGCGAGTTGCAGTTCACTGCTTAATAGGGTGAACGTGGATCAATTTTCATACGTAGTAACCTCAATCACTTGCAGTTTTTGGAATATCAGACACATGCTACTTCCATGGTCTGGAATGCAGCTGCTGCCTATACTGACACCTACCCCTATTTCCAGGAATTTTCTTCAAATTTAGCTTATCCATTACTCTTGTAAATCTGCTTTCATATTACAAAGCTTAATGTGTTCTCTCTACCTATCAGTTTTCTCTGTGATGGATACATTTATGCCTGCCCTGTAACAGTCACTCTCTCCAAAGGGACATGTTGAGTTCTTCCTAATCACCATGCTCACTCACAATTATTCTTCTCCCAGCAACTCCTTCCAGAGAAGGTAGCTTTACTGAGATCTATCTTCACACTGCTCCTCTGAAACACATATGCTTCCATTCTGTTCTTTATTGTGAGGGTGACAGATACCTGGAACAGGCTGCCCAGACAGGTTTTGGAGCCTCCTCTGAAGCTTTTCATAACCCGCCTCCATTTGTTCCTGTGTCACCTGTCCTAGTTGATTGTGCTCTGGCAGGAGGGTTGGACTCAAACTCAAGAGGTCCCTTATAAACCCTACCATTCTATGATTCCACATGCTTTTTACTAACTGGTTTTACATAGATTGTGAAAGGAAATGGAACCCTTTTACAGAATATAATAATTTCTCTGGTTAGTAAGAAAACAAATAATAAACTCCTAGAAAAAGTATTAGCAGTCAAACACATACAGCCATGTTTAGGCATTGAAAAATAAAGTGGATTAAGTCCCACAACATAACATTTTTGATCTTGAAACATGTCCTTTCTTGAATTTACTTTTACCAATCAACAATACTCAACATAAATTTGGGTTCCACCCCAGTACATATTTATACAGACTGTAATTGAAGCTCATTTCAACCTTATTTTTTATCACTGAGTTGGAATCATGTAGTTGGCTCTGATCAGTTTAAGCACACAGTTTGAGGAAATATCACCCAGCAATAAAATACAGAACTTTTACATAACATGAAATCCAAGGTCAAAGTACTGCTGTTCAGAAAGGCACCAAATGTCACTCTCCTTGAAGCTGTGCCAGTTCAGTGTTCTGCTGCTTAAAAATCAGTTCGGGCCCCGAGTGTTGATTTGGCTTCAATAACATTCATGTATAAGAATATACTATCTGAGTTCTGCACCTTCATTTGCTTTAATCAAAAGATGTAGATAGTTTGAAGTGACTCTATTGTTCTCATAGTGCTTCATGAAATGCTACATGTCTAGAAATGCTATCAAAGAAAACTAGTCAGTCTGTGAACTTAAGAAGTATCCAAAAACAATGACAGAATGACCACTCATGTTAACATTCTGGGAGAACTTGCCCCACCTCCTGAAAAAGATGCTGCCCTCCATTGACAAGTACATTCCAGACACGTCTGTTTACAACTTTGATGAAAGACAAGGTCTAGTCATTTACTTAACCAAGTTCACTTCAACTTAATGTTCAAATCAACCTCATTTCCCTTCCTCTTCTATACACATCCAACCTCACGTCTGTATGAGGCTGAGCTGGGATGGTACGTTACAGGCCGAGTCAGCCTCCCTGTATTTTCTGCCCAGAAATGATTTCCTCCAATCTGTGACAAGAGTAAGCAACAAGCTGCAGAAATTAACTACAATCTCTGCCAGGCTCTTGGCAGACTCTAGAATCAACCAGTCAGTTGGACAGATGCCAGCCAGAGGCCTAGGACATGATATTACTCTGACTCCCTTGATTTAAGAAATACCAGCATTTCCCCACCTTTCTCTGGCTTTGGTAAAATGCATTTGCTTATTGGTCCTATTTGAGGAGAACAGACTATGGGGAAAAAAAATACCCATCTTTTATCTAGTTCAGCACAGGGATGCTTTCAGTCCAGGGCTCTGGCACACTAGACTGAATTCCATATTTCATTATTGAAAAAGACACTTCTTTTGGAAGGGAAGTGTCTTTTTCCAACAAGAATACATGGGAGAGTTAAAGGTTTATATTAAACATTTTGCTTCAGTGGGCCCTGAATACCAGGCTACATAACTTGACCATAACCTCTGGTATAACTTAAATCACAGAACCATGACTGAAGCCTCATGTGGCACATTAACTCCCTAATTCACACTTAGTAAACTGAGCTTGTCCAAGTAGTCCTCCTAATGCCAGCTTGTGGAGAACAACATTGACAGACCCAGTTGTGAGCCATATCCTAACTAAAGCTTATGTCTGGGAGCCATGCATTTCAGATTCACCAACCTGAAGCTGAAGCTTTACCAAGGACAGTAGCATAAGTGAGCAAGGTGGGCAAATTCAGCACCTCCTGCCTTATGCAATATTGGCTTTTTTTTAAGGCTGTGAGAGATATTCAGGGCCAGGAACACTGAGTGAATTAGACAACACACTAAGGAAAAGAGGCATTATCCAGCATACAGATCCAGACCTGAATGATTATGGACAACTTCTCATTTCATTTGACTAGAGCATTATAAATTTATATCTGCAGCAAAGAATACACAGTCCACTTCATAACAGAAACCAGGCCTCACTAGGATGATAGCAGATGGGTAATAGGCCCTAGCCCCTCTAGCCTGACCACCCTGCCCCATCTGCACAAGAGTTTTTACTTAGAATTTTGTTAGCACCTTGTTAACTCCATCTTAAGAGCAGCAATAACAGTTCCAGCTATCCCCTTGAGCTGTTCTAATCTATATTGATGCTTCAGATTCTTTTTCTGATGTCTATCTTAGGCTTAAACCCTTATCTGCTAATAGAAAAAAAATACACTTATCTTAGCTAATATGAAAGAAGAGCATGATTTACTTATTTCTGAACTGCTAAGTTTCCTCTGTCTTTGTAAGGTATGTCCTCCACTTACGTTTTATCACATCCCTTAGTCAGAATTGAGTATGTCTCCTCCAACACTAAGACCATTTTTCTTATTCTCTCATCTCAAATGTTCATAGTTTGAGTACCTGAACCTTTCTTCAGATTTCCACTCAAAATCTGAGAAGTGCTCCTTCACTGATGCTTTACTTGTCCTGAACAATGTCTCTGAAATCTCTTACCTTTTATGCTGCTACTTCAGGCTCTCCTTGAAAGGGCAGGTTACTAAACCTAGCTGGACTGTGTCTGACTTCTAGGGGAAGTAAAACAAACACAGGTGTGCAAGAAAACAAATACTGTTTTGAACTTACACAACTGTTAATTGTGCATGAAGTTATTTGCACAAATCCTTCCCTGCGTTATAGGACTAGTGCAGAAAGTGTTTGCCAGTGAGCAGCAATATTCATTTGCTCAAGTTTTCAAACTCGACGATACCTACCAGGCATAACATTTTGTCTGGAAAATATTTAACAGTAAAGCTGGTGTGAACTCATCTAGTAAAGAGTAATTTAAGAGTCTATTGTTTGGATCGTCTTTGTATGAAACTCCTCCATAGCAGTAGGATCAGCCCTCGCCTGCCTTTAACAAATAAATCACCTTCAACAGATATACGCAAATTCTCCCACCAGCAGTGTTGAGCCTCACACTTAAGTCAGCTACCAATGATTCATTCGATCAGCACAAGTGGGTTTCCGTATAAAGATAGATGATAGAGATGCATCCAGCAAGGTAACTGGAATTCTCAGCACAGAAACATCACAATATGCTAACAGACATCTCTGAAGAAAAAATCAGGAGCTGGTGCCACCACACCATCCTACAGTTGTTCTAAACAAGGGCAACTCTTCAACAATCTATTGTTTTTCCTCTGTCATTGAGTAGCTAGTATTTAACATAAGACAAAACATATAGAGCCCTGAGCATTAGAAGCGGTTGCAAGATTATTGCAGTGATGCTTTGTTACAGCACAGGCAAACTAGACTTTCAGGTATTTGCTCATTCTGGGGGACACCTTTCCAAGGACACCACATTTAAATTCCCCTTTCACTACAACAAGCATTTCAAGGGTATCTGTCAGCTAATAACTAGGCTATCAGAGAAAGGTTTGAGAGATCCAAAGCCTACCACCACAAGTATCACAATTATTAGTCTCTACTGACCTGGCTTGATTGCAGCCAGTGACAAAACACCAAGAGTCTTAACCCCTCACCCCTGTCCTGCCTGGCTCTGTTACAAATGAAGATAAAGACAACAGTCAGACGTATACATTTGCACACTATTCCTCAGCCTAAGGTTTTTGTGCATACATGACTGTTTTGGACTATGCTGTGGCTGCACATCCTTCATTTTTATCCTGAAGCGTAAAACTTTTCCTTGTACTTCCATAATTTTAGAGAGTTGTCCTTTCATCTCTTGTCAGCAAATGAGCTCATTTCTTTTTCTCCACATGCTAATTCTTAATTCATTCTTTATTGTTGAAGATATTTAGGGCTAGTTATATGCTACTTCTAAAACATGTATGTTTGGGTTTGTGGTATTTGTTGTTGTTTTGGTTTGTTGTTGTTTTTTTGGTTTGTTGTATTTTTTTTCCCCCCAAGGAAATGTAAAACCTTGTCTGAAGTAATAGTAGTACCTTTTGAAACAGCCAGGGCAAAGCCAACTAAACACAGCTGTTCATACCACCTACTTACCTCTTGTACAGATTGGAGCAGTAGCTGGGCTCCTACTGCCATTTCTCTACCTTTCACTTGCCAGCTATGACTAGAACAAGTAAACACTGCTTGGCCCTATCATAACACACAAACAAGACAAACAGCAAAACTGACCAAAACTCCGGAGTATTGAAATGCTAGCACCTCAGAAACAAGTTATATGGGAAAAGCCTCAATCAACCTACCGATGTGATTATCCAGACTTGAAAAAACTGAGTTCTGTTAACAGATTATGGAACAATTTCCCACACTATCTCAACAGGACTGTGCAGATAACTACCAAAGAAAATGTCCACTGCAAAGAAACTACAAATGAGAAATCTGATCTTTGCAACACAAACACCCATGGAGCTCTGCAATCACGGGCTATCAGCAGCTCACAGATCACAACCTTAAGGTTTCCAGGTGACAGCTGCACAATCTATTCAACGCACATTCCATGTAATTAAACACTGACAGATAACCTAAAGCCTGCTACCCAGTGGGGTCCAAAACCCATTAAAGCCTGACTCTTACAAAGTACAGCCAGAACACTTTTTACAAATCTACAACCAAGCTCCATGAAGTAATTATCCATGTAAAATTACTTTGACTTCTGCTTCATACAATAGCTTTTTCTGGTTCTGTATCAACACAGCCATATGCTGTACATCAGAGAGGTGTACAGTATCCTCTGCCTTCAGACATGCCACACACAGAAACGTGCTTGCCACAACACATTGCAAGCTCTCCTGTATCAGCCGTTAAACTTGAGGTAGAGCATTCTGCCTGAGAATGTAATTAACAGGCAGATGGACAAAGTTCAGCATTTTAAGTATTGAAATAGAAAAAAAGGCCTATATACTAAAAGAAGTTCTAGAGTTGACACTTTAATTACCAGGTAAGCTGACTTCAAGGAATCAGGTTATAACATAAAAAAGCCTTCATAAGTAGCTTATTAAAATCCACTAAATGAATAACAGCTTTCAACATATTACAAACACAAGGAGCAGAGGTCAAAGGTGGTGTGCAAAGAACGATTAGGGGGTTATAAGCCATGACTAAACTACTCTATGACTTGAAAAGCTTTTCTAAATATATAAGAGCATCTTTAATAAATTTTCATCAAAAGCATTAATATTCACATCCATAAGGCATGTCTTCTGTGACTTGCACATGTATTATCCCAGTCCAAGTGGTGGGCACCACCACTTAGCAAAGGCAGCCTACAGAAATTGGTTCCCAAAAGGCATCTCTTGCTGTGATGTCAGGGTCATGTCTAAGGACAGGTTGTGCTACAGGAAGCTGAACTATGGATTCTTCCACCAAAAGAAAGAGAATGGCAAGAATGAACTACTTCTTGACCATTTGATGAGACTGTAGAAGTCATGAGGTTATTACTACCCAAGCAAGGTCCTCATCATCTTCTGGGCGAAGTGGGAAGGTTCGCAGCCTGCAGGAGGAGATGACTATTACCCCCATCAGCTGGTTTAGACTAAAGGCACCACCAGCTTCAGAAAACAGTTTCTGTAGGTCAAATATATTCAGAACCAAAGCCATTCACTGAGATTAGAGTAAAAGTGGACCCTTAGGCATCCTTGCTCTGGAGGGCTGAAGAGTTAACACTAAGTTGAATTCATGACCTCACAGCTTTTACCTGATACACAGTGTGGAGCAGCCTCAAGGTAAATGGTTCCCACTGGAGATAAAGGAGTCTGAAAAGGACACCACTAGATTACTGTGATGCTCTAGATACACCATACGCCTGGTACTGGCATAGAAAAACATGGGTGAGCCCAGCAATAGCACCTGTCAACCAATCACCTACTCAGTACTGCATAATGGAGTACAAACAGCTCTATTTTTCTAAGTAAATAAAAACCTGAATACTGTGTAGTCAATGCAAATTATTTTGAAGACTGTCAAATGTAAGACCCCTTCAACTCCTCAGCAGCAATGTAGCCTTTCAGTGCTTTCCAGCTAACGGGTGAATGTCAACCCAAGATCTGTGGTGTTTTGTCCTGCATGCTTTGAGCATTAAGTAAGACTCCTTAAATGAGAAGGGGCAAAACTTGAGTTCCTCTTTAGATACTTAACGCAACTGAAATACTCGAGACAGCACCTACGGACGGCTTAAAAAACAATGCTCTGAAGACTTACGTTAATAGTCATGATAGAGCCCTGTGCAGTCATCTCAGCTCCTGACTGAGTACTGCTTCTGCTTACGCTTTTAAAAACCCCAAGGAAAAGATAACTCCTTAGTGACAAGCAGCTCTATGTTGTGACACCAACTTCACCCACGTAACTACATGCAGGATAATTGAGTCTCTGAACGCTCTCACACATCATTAACTATGCTCACCATGATCTTTCAGACTAGCACATCAAACCTAGTTCTGTTCAAAGCACCTCTTCTGTCAAACTGCTTTTTTTTTTTCCTCTTGGATTGTGTTAAGATCAACAGTTAAGAGCAACAGAAAGGCATAGCTGGGTGTTTACATAGGGAAAGTAATTAACAAAAAGAACAAAGTTAAGTTTGCAGACATCACAGCGAACTACAGTATAAGATAAATATGTTTTGGGCAAAGAGTAACAAAGTAAGATTTTTCTTGAGAGCGTTCTTGGAACAACACTGCTATAGCATTCATTCTCTATGATGATTCAAAATGGGTGTGCATATCATGAGACAAACATTGCAATGAGTGCACATCATGCCAAAAAGCTCTGCGTTATCAGTTTGGGTTGCATTAAAGAATTTCTGTGAAGAGATAACAGCACCAAGAACACAGAAGAAGGATGGAAAAGGCAGCAGTATTAACATCAGCCTAAGAAAGGTCTGATAGCCTTGACTTGGGCTTCATCCTGGGCCTCATCACAAAGTATCTTCCCAAAACTTGAATCAGAAGACAGAAGACCCTGTTACACCAGCATTGAAACTTGCCAAGCAACTACTAGTGCTCAGCCTTCAAAGTAGCATAAAATATTTGCTTCCTCAAAAGCAGGAGGGAAGAGATATATCTGCACTCTGTACCCTCCTAAGAAATTATATTCTTAGAGCATTTTTCCATATTTTGAAAGCACATTTCTAGCCTACATGCAGCTTGGGCAGGTATGGCTGCTCTGGCTACAGGTACATGTAGAAAGCGCTTACAGCTCACATCTATGAGTATCTGTGTTTCAGCAAACAAAGGCTCTAATGGAGTCTTGACTACAGAAACTGAGGATTACAGAGGTACCAGTCATGCTTGAGCCATTGCTGGTTCGTGGGATATGCAGAAGTATTACTTTTATCCTTGGGGCAGTGCATTTGGTTTTTAACCAAGGCCTCAGTTCAGCCAGACTTGTGACATATTGCAATAGCAAGCAACTCTTGAAGGATGAACGGGAGAAGGTTTAGGACTCATTAGCAAAGCTTCATGCCTACTTATTAGGAGGCCTCACCAGTATGAGTGCTGCCTTAGGCAATGTCTGCTGCAGTCGCAGATACGGGTAAGATATCCAAGTTAAATTTAGACCGCAACTGATACCAGGCTAACTAGTTGAGCCACAAGAGCCCCAAGCTCTGTATGAGCTATCTTGCCTAGCAAGCCTCAGGGTTATGCTTTTATTAGCAGATTTTGTGTTATCTTAAAATATACCTCCTCAATTCTTTCAATACACTGTGTGGGTAGAATATGCCTCACAGTAACTCAACTGTTAACTGAATTTGTAGGCATACCTCCCACACAACTTGAACATTTAGAGATTTTCCCACCATACCCTTCCATATATCTATACATATATATATATAGCTACATATATCTTGCTACATGAACTCAATCACTGTTTCAGAGGTTTTCTTGCTCTGAGGCTTTGCTATGCCAGCCTCTGGTTTGCTGCTGTCTATCCACTGCAGTAGAGTTGTTATGAGTTTTACCCCTTTGAACTACTCTACCCACAAAAGTAGAGTGGGAAAAACTACATGAAAATCCACTCAAATATTCTTTCAGGACTGAAATTTTGTATTGGGGTAGTTAACACATGCGAGAAGGTAGAGGGCTTTGCCTTCCTCTGGCATCCCTTCTGGGAACTCCACCTTTTATTTTCCCTATCTCGAAGTAACAGCATGCTAAAATAAACATATACGGTACTCCTCCCTCACCCCTTGCATGGGTAAAGAGAAAGGTGGTATCAGTGGCAATATCAAGAGATATCCAATACTAATATGGTGGCTTTGAAAAAAATCCACAAATCAGTCAGGATTAAATGATGCAAAGTATGCTGTAAAAAAACTGGAATACTCAAGTCATGGGATAATTACTTGGATGATGTCACCATGGCAGATCAGCTAGGATCAACTGAATTACAGCTTCCCATCTGCTGTTACTCATGAACCTGTACAAATAGCTTCCTTGAGACATATTTAACAAGCAGACAGCAAGTCTTTTTTTTCCTCTATATCTAAAATTAATGCATTCACTTAGCAAACTCTAATCATGTAGATTGCAAAAACTTCTATTTGCAACACTGAGCTTACCATCACATCTCTGGATCCTTATTTTTGGTAGCATGTAGGCTGCCAATACACATCTGGCATATAAACTGTACATGAACATTCACAGATGGCATAAAATACCGAAGCAAATGGTTTGACCAAATATAGACATTGATGAAAAGACTCAGAGTGCATTATTGGCAAAGTTTTGCTAGTATGTGAAGCTATACATGAAATGCAAATAACTTACAGGCTAACGCCTTGACCCAATGCTTAAGGAAACCTTCAAGAGCAGTTGATAACCACCTGGATTAAATTCGTTTGACTTAATATTTCATATGCTGTCTAGATATTAGATTACTAAAGACAGACTTCTGAAGGAAAAAATGTTACTAAGTCATGTGCTTTTTTTCTTGCCATTGCATATGCAGTTACCATCAACACATGGACAAGCTGAAAGAACAGTTTCTGTTCAGATGACCAAAGATGCCTCTGCCTTTTACTATTGTACATAAATCGTACAGGCATTATAATGGAGTTTTTGAACAATGTGTCGCAAAAATTTAACCACACTTTAAAGCCTTTATAATATGCAGACAGTCATTAAACATCATAACCCAAGCTTACAGGTGAAATGGATGCAGAAAGCTGAAAGCACATGGCAAAACAGTGAACAAGAATCAGTACCTTATCAAGGAATGTTGTTTTAAGTTTACTCTTCACCATCTGCTGTATAGCCTGGGTTTCTTCTGTTCCTTCATCTCTTACAAGATGAAAATCATTTAATTTTTAAACATAAATTCTATTAAGTAAACCCTCCTCTACACAATGTCTAACCAAAATAAACTGACACTCAAAAAGCCCCCAAAAGACCAACATCACCCAAACACAGTTGTGAGCTGTGAAAGGTTCCAGCATTTTGTCCTTAATGAAAATCCTTACTCAGAGTGGTGCATTCTATAGGAGAAATGGCATAACTCCCATCTGGCTGCCATACTGCAGCAATTTGGCAGAAGGGATAACGGATGCTGCGACTCCAAACTGCTCCCACATTCTTTTCCCTGTTTCCAAAGGGAGCTGCACAGGCCATCACCAAGCTGTTAATAGGTGCAAGATGTATGTTTCTGCAACACTGAAGACTGTCTAGATGTGCAGGAAGTGAGGGGTGGCAAGGCTTTTACAGCTAAAGGAACCACTTAAAATTCTGTTTCTACTCAACTAATGTGTATTTTCCTCCCTTAGCCCAATGATAAGGCATCTGTCTTTGTTCTCATCCTCTCAGTGTGGCCACAGAACAGCTCACTTGCAACAGACTAGCAAAGACTGTGGAGTTAACTATAGTTGTTCCCTAGACACTACTGCTCCCCCAGAGAAGACAGACCAGACATGGCCAAAATCTGGCTAAATAACAGCTCGTATTGCAGAATCAGCTTCAGCACAGAAACAGACACTAAAACACGTGAGCTGAGTTACAAGCATGTGGATTTCTCAGTCAGCCAGATCTTCATTAGCCATCATAATATATCTATGCTGAATCTTCTCTATAGCACCATCTATTACTTAACCAGCCCTGAACAGAGACTAGCACTCAAGACAGGGACTGATGACTGTACTGAAAGCTCACTGGTTTCAAACACCAGTCTAAGAGCTGCAGAGAGTGGGGAAGTCGCACAGCACGTATTAATCCACCTAGCAGGGCACAATTACAACACTTGGGCTATACAAAATGCAGGTAAAGCAAGTTAAAATCATTAATCCACCCAGCCACAACGAAGTTTCAAAGGACACTCTGCAAATGCTTTCACAGTGATCAATTATGCTTTCAAAGAAATAATTTGTCTTTACTTGGCAGGTCTCATGCAAGTGACAATTACATCAAACTGGAACTAATCATTTTGAGGAGATCTAAGGAGGCATCTGAACAACACCTTAATTTCAGAGTAGAGGGAAACTTGCTGGAATCCTTAGAAGTGAAGACTATTCCAACTTAAATTTATCTGGCAAAAAAAATAAGTTTTCTACTGTGCAACTAAACTGTCAATTATTGCATTACAAGCTGATTATAAAGCCTCTACTTTCACAGATGAGAAACACTATCTCAAATCAGCACAGACTTCATCTTTTCAGCCACAAGTCTATCTTGAGTTTAAATTTTACTGAATTACCAGAGAACTCTGTATATATTATGTATGCCAGCATTTTCTAGCATCTGCATGCTTCTAACATGAAGCAAACCTTGGAAACAATTAGCGTGCAAAGAAAAAAATCCAATTACATTTTATTCCCCAGTTATGCTGAATTGTCTGAAAATTTTCACCACAGAGATTTCCTTCTGTCCAGGAATGAATGACACATCACATTTCTTTTAAAGTAGCACATAACCAAATTCTCCTTATCAGCTGCAAACGTATTTCAGCTGAAACAACCAAGTTTCTCTTGAGATTTTTCCACTATAAATTTCACAACAGAAAAATAAATTCACTGGTACACTGAATCTTCATAAAAGAGTAGGAAAAACTTGACCAGTTAGGCCAGCTGCTCTGTATATTGCTGTCATCTACTCCCAGTGCAGACAGAGTCAGGGAGATGCCCCAGAATTCAGAAGTATCTATGTTCAAGTTAATTACTCATAATACTCCAAGTACTACCCCGTGGCTTGCCAGAGCTGCTCCTTACAAACCTGCACCAATAAGTAGATAAGCTCAGAAATGCCATCCACACTCCATCAAATCACACAGACGGAATCACTCGCTGATGTCTGCTAGCATCGTGTTCTAGGTCGTGTCAATTAATTGCCTACTGTTCCCAACATTAGGTTTGAAATGGATAAACTTTAAAAAAGCTATTAAATCCCTTTGCAACGTCCATTATTGCATTGGGTCACTTCTTCCACTGCAATAATCCTGCAAAAGAACATTTCGATTTTTACTCCTAAAAACTTCAACATTGAAGAAACCGCACAAGAAATAGCATAATAAAATAACACATGGCAAAGAGACCCTATTGGGATACTTCGAAGTGCAGTCTCATGATGTGACCTGGCACAACTCTTGGACTGCTAATTAATAGTGAGGACAGAGTTGGAACCAGACAGTCCTTTCCAGCTTTTTACCAGAAAAGCTGTCATCCAGGAGGCACACTGGAGTCCCTCAGTGGTCTCAGTCTCATAGTGAACTCCAAAAGAAGGGAAAGAGCTAGTGGAAATTTCTGTACGGTTTTCAGAAGCTCTCACATTTCGACTGTTTGGGACAAGGGAGAGCAGAGTGATCTGCTACTCATGGTAATGCACTGAAGACAACTAAAACCATTTGTAAAAGACTGCGACTCCTGGAGTATCCAGCAATCCACAACATATTCAAGGAAGCTCAATGCTGTCCTTACCCAATATTAACATGATCTTTCTACTAAGGGAGAAGAGCCTGACCATGTTGAAGCATACAAATCACAAATATATAAACAAATATCCTTATAGAGACAAAAACACTAAGCTACTTTGTGCACAAAGCTTTCCAGCACTGTCAGTGTATTGATACATATATATTCAATTTGGAATACTCAAAATTAAGTAGTAAAACCCTGATTTACTTGTTTAGCAGGGAAGATTTCAGGTCTCAGGCACTCCTATTAGCTACACAGTTTATTGACCACACCTGTTCTCATTTCTGTTATTTATACCATTATTATTGATAGTGTAATGAAAACGTCTCCTATACCTGGAGGTTTCACCATAAAACACTTCCTATCAAGCATCTTGTAACATTACCTTCACTCCAGCTCTTTGTCACTAAAAAGTGAACAAGTGTGTAAACAAATGACACAGAATAACAATCTAAAAGAGGCAAGTAACTTGTCATCCAATGCTATGGTTAAAAATGCCAATAGTAAATGCACTGACAACAGTAGAAAAGTTTAAATACAGCTCCAGTAAGGCTTTATGCTCTCCAGAAATGCCATATGCTGAAAACGGCAATGGAAGATTGTATCATCTATTAATTGCTTTGGATCAGAACCTTGCCTAGTCGCAGTAGATTCGTGCTACCCCTTTGTTACAGCATCATTTCAAAATGCAAAGGTAGGAGTAGAAATGGTGTAGTTCAATTTCATTTTTGGATAGCAAAAAGAAGGCTTGGAAAATAATAAGGTAACAAAGTATATGGAGAAAAATGAGAAGCGAGCTCTGAAGAATGCATCATTTTCTTAATTAGCTCTTCTATTTGTTCTACAAACAATATAAAGCCACCTTAGGGTTTGTTTCATATGTGTTGTCACATTATCACCAAGAATGTTAATGTTCCTTTTATGAAATATTCAGAGAAAATTATACTATTGCAGCCTGCAACTGGAGGCTATAAAACATACAAATGTAACAAGTAATATTGCAGTTGTCTCAATAATTTTAACTTCAATTAGCATATGAATACAGTTAACAATAAGCCCAAAACTTGTTCAAAATATGGAAACTGAAAAAAAAATTGCTGGGCTATGTTATAAGTGTTGCAGTACATCCTGAAGGTCACACAACAGGGAAGAGCTACCATCAGCTTGAAGCCTTCTCCCACTCTAGCATTACAGCTGCTTCAAGCCCTGTTAGGGAAAGGTTGTACCAGAGGATGAATGTTTACACTTCTATTTTATTAGCTTCCTGTCTTAATAGTTTACATCACTGTTGCTAATTTTCAGCCCAGAACTCCTGGACACATCTCCAAATTTGCACATTTTCACAGAAATCATGCTCTCTAGAGCTATCAGTTTTCAGAAAGGTTACTGAGTGTCAGTGCTGAAGAGATTTTGGCATTTAATACCTGAAAGCAAAAGAGCTCCAAATACGTAAGATCTTGACAGCTACTAGTTGAAAAAATGTGAATGCATGTTTATCTTTTTACTTAACACAAATTCTGACACATGGCTCAACTGCTCCCAAAAAATTAGAACAATTTAAACTACACGAACAAGATTGCAAAATTAGTGGCATCACCCACAGGAAGCACAATCTTCCTGCCAAAGTTGTGCTGTACTGCTACCTGCCTTGAGCATTTTTTTTTTTCCATCTCTTCAACTTATAGCTACCGCATTGTACATCTATTCCTGATGATAACCAATATGAATAGTGCTCAGTCTTCACTCTTACTGCTTCATCTGTGTTCTCAGAGCCTCCAGCTCTACATTCAAACACTACTTATTGCGAAATAAATGCTATGGCAGAAGTATGCTCAGAAAATGTTAAACTTAGGCCAGAGAATTAGAATAAATACACACCCCTTAAAAAAAAAACATTTGATTTTATGGCACACTAATGGTACACATAGAAGTTTTACCGTAACATCAATGAGTTTTTATTGATGCCATTCATTACAAGCCTAAAATTTAAAAAGAAAGCCGGTACAGTTAATTTGGAAGAAGAATACTGAAAGGTCTAAAAGTGGTAGGAATCAAGCCATGACCACTTACACCTCAGTTCACTGCCTTCATTTCAGAACAGCCAAAAGAACAGCGGGTGCAGGGTTCCAGATGTCTGCATAACACTGGAAGAATAGGATAAGCTATATTTCTACCAGGCAGTATTTCCAGATAGGAAGCCCCTGGCACCCAGTAATACACCAACTTCATAAACAGCCCTGCTGATTTCAGCACTGGACTTGTAAAATTAGAGCATGAGCACAGGATTCACCATCTGGCCCTGGGTGGATATCCACAAAGCTGCTGTACCTGAGGAAAAACTTATTGTGTGACTTGTTAATGGTTTTAGATCTCGAACTTACTATATGCACTGTCATTACATTCAATATTACACATGGATTCTTAGGTGTATTGCCACTTATTTTTTATCAGAAATCAATCCAACCCTTTCTAGCTTGTTCAATCTCATCCGCCAAGCTAAGGAGTATGACTTGCAGACCTGACAGCAGAAGTATGTCTCAGATAGTAGTCTGACAAAAACAACCAGGGGAGAAGCTTCAAAACAGGGTCAGGGAAGTGGTGAACTTCATGTGTAAACATCTGAAAGTAGGGTTTTTAAGTTCAACAACTACAGCATGCCTGTTTTTTTATCTTGCTTCATCCAAGTAGAACATAACTTAAGTAGACAACTGGAAATCACCATTATAGAAGTCTTAAACCATGGCTGTCCAAGCAGTGACCAATAAAACCATTTGAATGATTGCAGCTCCCATGTTTTATTACCTATTCTTCAGACACTGACAATTAACTGTTCTTGTATTGATTCAGTCTGCCTCCACCTCCTTCCTTGACATGCTGCTATAGCATTGCCAACATTTGTTACGCTCCCAGTTACACACACTTCCAGTATTTTTTGCTTTGAGTGGTCTTGTCTGTAGCAACCCCATCTATTTCCAGTTTAAATTTCCATTGAACAAGAGAAAACTAAGTCAGGAAGACATTGGCTTCACATCTATTTTTATCCTTCCTGCAAATCTGCTTTGAACACAGTCCTATAGCTTCAGCTGTAAAAGCCATTATACTTATCCACATCAGGCATGGTGAACCAGAGCCTTTTTTTGAATTGCAGACAGCCAGCTGATTCCCTGCTATATGAAGCTTCAAGCAAGCATAGGATCAAAGTTCTCAGGAAAATGACCTTCTAATAAAGGAAAATTCATGAGTAATATAAATTATTGAGCTCTTTCCAAGTTCAGCCTATCTACAACAGGGGCTTTCCCATCTTTCACTACAGACTGCAAGTATAAGTGCAGTAGAGTCAACTTTCCAGTGAAGTTGAGTAGAGCAAGCTCATGTCTTGCTCTTTTCCAAGAGAAGGCATAGGCCCATGGATGTGCTTCAAAAAATACTCTGAAACTACCTGATTTCTGTGTTCTTCATTGAAGGCCAAAACAACTCACACTGCCACATGCTTTTCCAGTTCTACAAGTCATACTCAACCTTGTCTTACCTTCCTCGCAAGTAGATCAATTGACTACAACAAAAATCTGCTATCCAGCTTAGTGGGAACATGAAATCGTCTGCGTTTAAGCAGTTAGTCTTCAGTAAATGTCTAGTAGACAGTGATTCTGAATGGCTCACTGCAGTTACCTTGATCTAGGCTAGCTTTCCAAGAGAATTCATGAGAAGGGAAATACCCAATAACCAAGATAACTTACATCATCACTAGTTAGTCGTTATCACTGCAGACATACTAAAGATGTGAACATGAAATTATTTGGCAAGAACACCATGAAGAACATCAGCAATGCTGAGCTCCATGGATACCTCAAGAACGCATAAGAAACTGGCTGTATAATAACTCTTCTTACACTGTTGTACATGAACAGCTCCAAAATTGCTATTAACCATTACTTAGCAAGATTATTCTAAATACTGTAAAAGTCTGAGAAAAGGCTAGTGATAGCAGAAGAAAGGTCTGAGCAAGCACTGTTTATTCTGTGTGAAGTCTTGTCTGAAGTGCTACAAAGTAAATGAAAGATCCTAAGGGCAGACTTCATCACAGCTTTTTTTTAAAACCTCAGTTGCTGTACCAGTCCTTCAGCTCCCACTGCACAACTGAAGTCATTCAAAAATAAAGCATTTGAGCAATTCCCACAGAAATATTAGAAATAGTAAGACTTGTTTCCTCTGTTTCATGTGAGCACTGACAAGAGCAGTGACCTAACCTGGCCTTCTTGCTTCAATATCAACAGATCCATTTGTACTAGAGAATACCAACTTGTCTCTCCAGTACTTTCTCACAGAGGACACAGGCCATGGGGGACTGTGAGCTAATTTTGTCACGCCTTCATAACAAAAGGTGAAGTCATTTCACCCTGCACAGATGCTGCAGAACATGTCTGGCAGTACATCATTTCCGACATTGAAAGCAGCACTCATTCTGCTAATGTGAGCAGTTCTACTACAGTTTTTTGCAAAGGCCTGAATTAGGCTCTGCACAAACTGAGAAACAGCAGCCCATATGGGAGATGGAGCAGTAGAGATTCTTCTACTAGAGGCTAGATTCTTCTGCTATAAGTGCCTTACCCACCCTTGGCAGGCCTTCCTCATCTGAACCAAAGCCTGTAAAGTCTCCACATATTCAACACTTGGTCCCCACTCACCACTCAATACATACCCCACTCATAGATAACCTGTCTGGCTGAGCTGAGTCAGAGAAAGGCCCACTGTAGATTAGCTAAGAATGAGTAACTGATTTTGTAGTCTTTTCCACTGCAAGCCACTCTACTCCTGACTTCTGAGTCACTTCATTTAGGTCAACTTTTTTATATTGGCCTTTAACTATAAATTTAAGCCATGCAAAAAATCCACCACATCCCACAATTCATCACACATAAAAGCAAAGGACCATTTATAATTGACATACATAGTTCTTAAGCACTGCGCATATTTTACTGCAGGTTGGCAACCAATGCTGGAGTTTTCTGCAAGGAAAAATACAGCAACTGAAGGAAAACAACTACATCTTGCTAATGTCTGCAGCAGAAACCTTTATGTGAACTGATAGCAATTAGACAACAGAAGGCTAAACCTTGTTTATAGTAGTAACAATCTGACAATTTTTTTGCCAGTCTATGTAAGTCTATAGGACATTGTGTAGTTTCTAAATACAGATTGATATTAAGCTCATACCTGTTGAATTTAAACCAAACAAGCACAATGAAAACCAACAACAAGGAAAAAAAAATTAAAACCCACGCCAAACAGGAACAAAGAAAACAAAAACACAACATCAAAAAACCCAAAGCACTTAAAAGAATGATGCATTTTAAATGCTCAGTGTATCATAGTTAAAAATGACAGACCAGGTTTTATTCAAGTAAACTTCAATCTGTACTCCCCTTCTGTTTCTATAAAATGGGAGAAAATCCCTAAGCAGCAGAGTATTTTAAAAGATTGAAAAGATTGTTTATATATGTGATACCATGGTGAAATGTTATAGAAAGGCTGTGGAGAGAGCACTGCTTTCCAAACAAGTCTGAAAGGCATTAAGTCAAAAAGCTACACACTGAATACTGTAATAATGGTTTTGAATGGCCACCTAATTTAATGAGAAGGTTTGACCAAAGCAAACCCCTACAACTAAAGGCTTCTTCACTTCTGTTTCTTCTCTGCAGAAAAACATTCCTTTCTTTAGACTGAGCCTCCATACTTCAAGTCACCATGCAATTGTCCCTTACTCTGATCACATAGCACCTAACCTCAAAACTAGCCTATAAAAACCTGCCAGCTTCCTCCGCTCTTTAAAGCAGCAATGCTAATTGAGCCAGCATATGAAATTCCCCTTCTACATAAGCCTGTATTAAATGTTGTTCTGGTTTCCATCCCTCAATATTTCTCAAAATACTATTTAGAGCACTGGGAATAATTACACTCTCCAATAAAACAAACAAACATACAAACAAGCAATGAACCACACAACCAACAAAGTAGGAGGTGGGACACATGTCCTCATTTTATCAGCATCTAACTTTACAGTATCAGCCCCGTCTTTAAAAAATAAATTGTGCGTTCTTTCCAAGAGGTACCTCACAGGCACCATTCAGCTTTCAATTCTTGGGATACTCCCTCCTTGTTCAGGGATTTGATAAAACATCTCTCATCAGCAGGCCATTGCAATGGTTTATGATTATACCCCTTCATTTCTTTAAACTGATTTGTAATTGTGGCTTTTTGTTTCTAATACACAACAGCCAAGCATATGGACATGTCCTTTAAGCAGCTGTGTTAATGCTGCTTTCACCTCTGTTTCACTCTTGCAAAGTATCTCCCTTTATAACTGATGGAAATGCACCAAGTTGCTCTTCTAAACACAAAGCCCCTTCAAAGCTTGCTGACTAATGTTGCATTGCTAAGTAGAAACTGTGATAAAATAAAGACAGATTTTTAACTACTTCTGAATGCTAAGCCTCATGTTGGGTGGAAACATGCTGTGCATCTTTAGCATGGATGCTTTTTGCACATTTTGATTTCAGAGCACTTAAGATAGAAACTACACCTGCAATTTCCACAGTTACAGACTACCCTTTGGTCCAGAGGCTGCCACACAAAGCTGGGTTAATGAACAAACTCAAATGGCATCAGCAAATCACTGCCATGTCTTCAGATGGAGACACATGCTGCTCCTACACAGAGCGTAATTACTGATGCAGGAAAGGTCAAATGCTAAGAATGTAAACAGAATTCTTCTGCCCAGGTAGCCAAGAAACCTATTCTCTGACATGGGCAAATATCTTCTCCCATGTTTCATTCATTTTGCTGCTAACGAGAACAAGACATACTGGCAGAATAGAGAAGGAGCTATATGAACTCATCATTGACTAGAAACCAAAATACAGCTGGCAGGTCTAATTTTAGTCCACCAGGCCTGACAAAGCCCTGTTAAACTTCATGCCAAGGCAAGTAACACAGAAAGAGCTTTTGTGATGAGCTAATAAAAGGTTAACATCAGAATTAGAAAGGATATAAAATGGTAGAGGACAATTAAGGAGATGGAGCTCACCTTGACCAGTGAACAAGTGAAAACAAAGCCCTCCAGTATCAGAGCATCCTCTGCTTCTGCTGTGCCAAGTCTGAAGCAAGAATTCAGCTCTTATCCCTGAACATTGAGATAGTTACACTACATAAAAAGCTTCAAAGCCTACAGAGAAGAACAAGACAGAAAATGCAATGTTACATATTAAGAGCAGTGCCCAACTTAACTTGATCATTTGACATTAACCAACTCAAACTCCCTGCTGCATATACCAGCAGGAGTCCAATCAGGTCCAATGAACAGTACAGCAGAGTTGCTCAGAAACAGGAATTCCAAGTAATACAAGTACTAGAGCAAATTTTCCTAACAACTCAAACAGAATATTTCTGTATCATTAATTGCCTGTGAGAAAAGTCTGCCAGCCCTTCTTTTGTTCCAATACATAATCATTACAACTAGGACATTCCTGATACTTGTCTCTCCAGTCCTAAAAATACCCACAATGGATCCTATCACTTTGAGCAATGTCTTCTGTATCTTCCTCCCAGCATTAGGGATCATCTTCCAAGAAGCCTTAAGTTCCCTTTTTTCCTGTGTAAATCCTACACAGGATGTCTATCTGAACTAGTCACCATGTAATACTTGAGTTTCTTTGCAGATTTTGTAGCATATATTACTTGTAATTACAGTACTTCTAGAACCTGCCCTTTCCTACATCAAAAGCAGGTCTAACATACTCAAGCTAATGTGAAAACACACTTGATGCCAACACAGCAGAGAACTCTCTCTTGATTGCCAACCTCAGCTGCTTTTGAAAACATAAACATGTCCCACTATTTGGTAAAGATCTATAACATTTCCAGTGCTTTAGCCATCTACACCCAATATACACTGGCTAATGATGAAATAAGTGCCCTAGGGAACCTACAAGATATGGCAGCTTTGCTAAGGCAAATGTAGATATTGGCATGGTTTGCTTTATAGAGGCCTTCAGAGAACAGTTCCCGTCTGGAAATATCTGTATACATCTCTGGACATCTTAGTGAGTTTTACCTCATGTCTAAATGACTGGTTTTCTCCAGGTGTGAAGAGCTTGACATCTACAGTCATATATATAACAGTAGAATGGGTTCAACCTGTACAGCAGCTGGTATAGCCACCTACAAGGCAATACCATCTCTCCTTTCCTGCAGATTTAAATACTCAAAAAAAGAAAGCTAAGTACAAGTCTTAAAATTCTGAACTGAAGGGATACGATGCTAGTGGCAACCTAAGGACCATTTGTATCTTGAGTGCACAAAGAACTAGTAGGTATAAGCTACTTAGACATGCACTTTTTATTTATGATTTTTGGCAACATCAAAAAATTTGGGACAATACAACTAGAAATAGGAATCAACAGGATTTCAGATGATTCCCTTCAGCATCCTATTTCCTTAGTGATTTGATATGGCTGAAGAACAACACCACCCAGATGAGAGGCTACAAACAAAAAGGACACTGGAAACTCTCATCCCAGAGTACAGGCTCCCCTATCTGCAGTCCCGGAGTCACATTAAGATGGAACAGGACGCAGTACCAGGGTTAACAGATGATAGGATAATATTCTGCATGTGCAGACAAAACGCATGCCCAGAAGCATGAGCGTGACTAATGCCGGAACAGGCTCACTGACTTAGCTAGTTGCATGTGATCAGAACACAGCCACTGACTAGAAAAAACACCCTACACAGCTAAACAGGATTTCAAGCAGCTTTATATTTATCAGATAATAGTAACAAGGAGGTTAAAATTGCACCTCCCAATAGCTATACGATTAATAATCTAACCCCTTCTCTATCGTGTTTGAGGCACAGGACTGATAACTGATTGCTCACAAAAATCTGTACTAGTGACTTTTCAATGCTTGAATCAGCCATTAAATGTCTCCTACTTTTGCTAGACTTAAGGCACTTTAAAAGATGATGTGTGCTGTGCTACAATTTATTTGCTTATGTATCTATTTATTACCTCACTTGGTGAAAGTGAAGTGTATGCGTAAGAAAATGCCAAGTCAAAGAAGAGCTTTAGTAAACTCCCATCCTGAGCTAACTGGTATTTCTCGTAACCATGCACTGCGAGAGCTACATAAGGTTCACCTTGAGAAACAGATATGGAATTCTTACGATATAGATGGAACAAGACATTATTGTTTAACTGTAAAGGTATTTTGCCACCTTTTTCCAGGTAGCCTTTCTTCAAGTGCAGATTGTAGCTTGCTTACTTGAAGAAAAGGCACCCAGCTACCTCGGGTACAGCATCAATTCGTCTTTCAATTGATGTTAAATAAATAGATTATAGGGTATGATGTGTTTGGTTACCCTACTTGAATAAAAATCTAGTGGGCTTCAGGCTCAGTCTGTGTTACATTTGTCATTTTCAAATAAGAAATTCTTGGACTACTGTCTGATCTTCAGAAAAGTCCCTTGCTGTATGGTGTGCAATGCTGGCTTACCAAGTTTCCACTGCAGATCAAATAGAATAGTTTGGATAAATGTAGCCATTCACCAGCTGTTGGTATATATGCAAAACCTGCAGCTAGGAAACACTGAACACTTTCCTTTTTATAGTAGCCTAATCCAAAACATCTAATTTAGTAATTATATTTTTCATGACCAAAAATAACAGTAGGAAAGATGTTGTTTGTGCAAGGATATTTAAGCTAAACAAAATTACATACAAAAATTTAGGTTTTATTACATGTATTGATTTTATTAGACCTTTCGGCTTTAAGAAAAATGCATGAGTTAGAATTAGATTTACTTGACTTACAGCATAATTGATTTCAGAAAGGTATTGAGTTTAGTTTCATATGCTCTGATAAACTGCTTCACATCCTGGATATCCTTCCACAAACTCATTAGTCCAAACTTTTATAAAAATTGGGCAAATTGGCATGCTGGCAGTAGAGGCAGCTCAGCAGAACAAAGCTTCTTAGCAAAGGTCCCCACCACAAGCAGTGGGAGGTCAATGAAGAACTGTACAACTTAAATTAGAATTAGAATCTACAAAGCTCTCCTTCCTTCAGATTTCAATACTGCATACTTTTATAAGTTAAATTTACCATCCTAAATGCAGGTTTAAGATTTTTCTCTCTTCGGCCAAATCTGTTCATTCCAAAATTGTTAGTAACTGACTTGGAAACAGGGAACCTTGTCTTCTTGGGGGTTTGGGATCACAGAAGCTTCCACTGCAGGAAACCTGTTACTTTATTTCAACATGAAGATCAATGCAACTTTATATGGCCACTTGAAAATTCCTGAACCTTCTAGTTGTATTATAATCATGTCTAAATTTGCTACAAATATTAAAGGGCTAGCATCTTACTAGAAAGGCATCACACATGCCAGTTTAACTCAAGATTTGCACACTTCGATAATTTTTAATAGTAATGGAGACTAGAAATTACTATTTAAAGTTTGCTACAGCAGTTCCACTTCAATATATAAATACCAAAGACAAACCACTGAGATTTCTCTAACTACTTGCCCATGTTACATTCAGTAATCATCCTATATTTTAACTGGGAGACATACAATACCCTCAGACGTGATCTACAGATGCATGCAGCATACTGTATCTTATGGACTGACACTTAAACATACAATTTGGATAAATAACAAAATGCATTGCACTTAACCACACAACACACAAGCCTCGATCTTTCAAGTTATCTTTTAAACAAAGCCTTTTTGATTTCTGACAAAAGCCTTCTAACACATGTCCTGCATTTGTAAATTTCTGGGAAACAAAAAAAAAAATTTAGTGCTTTACACTGTGGTGCTGATATAATTGTTTTCTACATATCTTTAGGCGCTTCCATGTGAGACCCGCAACACAGATAACTTTTTTCAGTTTATATACTATGCACAACAAATAATTCCCATTCATTATACACTCAATTTTCAGCCAAATCTGGCTTCTCAGTTCATCAGTTTCTAATACAACTGAGATTAAAATGTTAACCAAAATTTTTCTTAGCCCAGTGAAAATAATTTTCTATGTATGGTACATCTCTGAGAAGTTTCAGCAAGAAGTCCTTCCCACAACAAAAATGCGTAATTTGCCATAGCTTAGTAGTTACTCTAAGGAATCAATAAAAGGTTGCAGCTACCCCATGAGAAGTCTTATTTAAATTCTCAAATTAAGGGGCAACAAGCTTAAATTTGACTTGAAATACAGAAGCATCACAGTGTGCTTCCCTGACAAGCATTATAATAATTCCATATACAGTTGATGCAAATCACTTCAGCCTGCAAATGTCACTTATAGATGGGAACTATTTGCTTACTTACACATCATCTCAACAACTGCATTATTAGCTGTACTCCCACAGAAGGACTCCTTCACACCAATGGTTTGACAGTCTGTGCCTCATAAGTGTGAAGGGGCCACTTGATCAATTGTTTCCCAACACTGCTGTTACAAAGAATGGATCACAGAACTTTTTTCTGAGTTTACAGCATTCATTTTTATGTCCTCTGGTTAGAGAAGGAAGAATGTCACTGGCATCATGACTGTTCTATTTCTCAAAATAGTCGCTTTCACTGAGATATATGTATTGGAAAACAATAGTTGGAGTAAAGCACATGACTATTGCAAGCAATACAGACTGTGTCCAACCATCATATTTATATGGAAATTAAATTCCCCTTCGAAGAAGCATGTTTCCATAAACTCCAATTGCTGTCCACTGAACCTAAATATTTGCCTTAAAAAAAATCAATGCATTTAAATTTGAGATAATATTTTCAGCTTGTAACTTTCCTCAGAAGTTGTTTTACTAAAGCAAGGGCTGGTTACTGGTTACAGACTGACCTTTATCCTGGAAAGAAAAAACCAAACCTCCAAAAAATAAAAAAAACACCAACCAAACCAAAAAAAACTGAAGCAAGTGGAGTATTCTTCTATTTTGCATTGGACAACATTCTATAATGAAAGCTGATCAGAGCGATAAGTGAACCTTAGCACAATAAATTAATTGCAATCCTTTGAAATCTTAGCATAAAACTTCAAAGGCAGTCAAGCATGTAAGCTAGAAACCCTCCCCAAGGCCTCTGGAGCTTGTCAGATTACTAGACAAATGAACTTCTCCATTTTTACTTGGGACAAAAGTCACTTCTCTTAGAAGAATTCAAAACTCAGTCCCTTGGAAGAGTAATAAGGATTGAGCATTTCTTCAGAACAATCATGAGATTGATACAAGACAAGTGGTAGCAAAAAGTAGCTTTAAAACAGACTGAATTTTCCTCATTCTAAATGCTCAGGGCCCTATATAAAACAGAATTGCTCTCAGCTGCTCCATCCAGAGACATGCCAGCAGTGCAGGTTAACCAGGTTTAGAAATATCCAAGCCAAAATTCTGCTTACCTGACTTACAGAAAGCAGATGAAATAATAGTCAGTGGATATAAGGAGAATCATAACATTACTTGATTTCTTCCACATAAGGAAATGGGAGAACAGTCAGTTGGCAGTCCAGCTGCACCCAAGTACTAGAGCAGGTTTGCATCTTCCTAAGACACAACTGCACTCAGTTGCTATTCAGCTTGAGTTAAAGCATTTCTTAGACAAGACTCTAAACACAGAAGCAGATTTTTACAATAAGCCAGAGAAAACTGCTTCAGGTACCATTTAAGAAGGAACATCTGAGGAAGTCACTTCAAAGTCCCATTGGCTTACTGGAGTTTAATCAGCAACATCCCACCGCAACAAACAAAAACATGACAGATAAGTAAGCTGAAAACAAGGATAACCACTATATTGCTTTGCTCCTACTGTTTGACTCTAGAAATGAAAGAGAATACATCTTGCTTCAGTTTTTCATCCCTTTTTATTTGTTACCTTCCTTCACATTCTATTCACACACGTACATTTGCCCAAGAACCATAAATCTTCCTGCTACTTGTCTTATGTATGACATCCAAATACAATACTGCATGAATTAAGAGAATTTTTTCCACTTAGAACAATCTCATTGATCTGCTCTTAAGACAAAGAAGTAAAACAGAGCAGAGGCCTATACAGATACATCGCTTAATTTGGATTATGATGGTTTGTCCACAATTAACTTCTAATTTTTCTGCTAGCTTTGGCATAGAACTAGTTGAATAGAACCAGCTTGACATTTACCCCAACAGTTCTTGTAAACTCACAAAGGTGATAATATATAGCAAAGTTTTTATATTAGCTGTAAGTACTAACTGCACAAGCAGATGGGCCTGCAGACAATTGTGGTATACTTCAAAATAATTACTTCATGATGGAAAACTCAGGAAAAAAACACAAAGTTGTTATAGCCAGCTGCTTAGTCAAGCCTCTCAGTAAGATCATAATATAAACAATTCTCTTTCTCAGCAGCTTCCTGCTTCCAGGACCTGTTTGAGGCTACAGGAAGTACTTCCAACATTCACTACAGGAACAAAAAAAACAAGCTATCACTTACTACAAAGCACTTGGTCTATCTTTTAACATTCAAGCAGTAACTATGCTCTGCTTTTACTCTCACTGAAATTTCTTCCAGGATTCTTTCATCCTCTTCCATGATGCCCTAGTTTTTCAGCACTCTATTTGTAGAGCCACAACCGACACTGGCAACAAGCTTTGACTCATTTGCCATGTTTTCCAACATGCTAAAGTTCACATTAGATAGCTTACTGGACATCATACTGTTATATGACACAAGCTGATACATGACCTAATACACTTATTAAAATGCATATGCATATTACTATAACACCATTTTTGTAATTAGGCTGAAGAAAAAAACACACAAGAACATTATCATAGATGTTTACAAGGAGATTTTAGTTAGATTAACATGCACAAGCTAGTAATAAAGGCCCATACTCACTCTCAGGCAACGGGACGACTTCAGCCACTCCCTGAAAGAATTCTAACTTACACTTCAAATGAGGTCCTGCGTAATCAAGAAACACCAGAACGGGACTAAGTGTGATCACCCAGCAAAAAGGAAGTCAAAGAGGAGCAACAAAAACTAAAGGAACCAAAAAGCAGATATGTAGGCACCAAATAATAAAGGTCTGCAATCAATTTTGAGACCATCTGTAGCAAAAGAACACAGCAAGAGAGACACAGTGAACACAAAAAGCAGACTGACTTCGTAGAAAAAAAATCCTTGCAGAAAAGACAAAGAAAAAACTGAGTAAGAGTTCAAGTGGGTATCAAGGATTGGGATGGAGTCTAAAATGAGATTAGGTTAAAGACTCAAAACAAAGAGGGATAGGACAGCACTGAAAAGAAGACCAAGCTTAAGGCCTTGACCTTCTTGAAACAGAAATTCAGTTTGATATATATCATCATCATTTAGTGGTAGCTATTGTAAAACTGATCTCATGCACTAAGAAAAGTTCTAGTTATTGCACACAACTGTTTAACTATTTCCGAGGTCTGGAAGTCAGCTAGCAAGCCTGAAAGCAACAGGCTTATCTAAAGTAATTTTCAACCACTGCCTTACTGTGACAACAGAGAAGGAGAAGCAGCAAGGGGAGAAATAACTGAATAGTTTTTCTTGTGGTAATATACAAGCCTTTTGTGACTTAAGAGTTCAGCTGCTAGCTAGAAAATACACTGCAGCTAGTAATAGTTTCTAGCCTTGTTCAACTACCCGCAGCTTCCATACAACTCATTTGCACTGAAATAGCCCAAAGGTGGGATTTAAAAAGGGAAAGCATAAAACCAAGCTGAAGCAAACCTGCACTTGTTCGTAACTGGGTAGTATTTCTTCTCTCATATCTCAGCGCCACAAGGCTGATGGATTTCACAGCAAAACACAGATTTTTACACCAACTATTAGAGCTTAGTGAGATGGTGAGTGAAGGGACTACAAGTTTTATACTCCTATTTTTATATGACTATAATGCTTTAGTATTTTGTGACCTTTCCAGAAACCACCAGCCATGGGTCAGTGACCCACCACAATCAAGAACATAAATAATAATATTTAGCTCATTCTGCTCAGCAAGAGAGCACCTTTTTTCCTCAGAAGCAGGAAGCTTATAACTATCAGAATACAAACCATTCAAGCTTCATTATTCTATCAACTGAAGCTTCATTATGGTAAACATTTGGTCTAATGCTATAATCCTTTAAGAAACATTTTATTAAAGGGTGAGAGAATATGCATAGAATAGATTAGAACACTTTATCAGTCCTAATCCACAGGGTAGAAACAATAGTGATGTCTTCAAAGTGACCCGGGCTTTTAAGAGAACATCATGAATCTTATGTCCTTATCAGAGCATGTCCAGACAACTGTGACACTATACAAGGGCTCTGTTTGGCCATATAGAGCATCTCTGCAGCACAGTCTTGCTTCCCAAAATGAGTCACTTGAAAAACAAGCAACTAACAAAACTCCCTTCCTCCCAGCAAGGCACCATGACACCTCTCCCCATATGTGGCTTCCTCCATTACTACTTCGATACTTAGGGCTAAACTGCAGGTTGGTCCTGCTGTTTCAAAGCACAGTATGTTTATAGATTATCAACATCCTCACACTAGTTTGCCAGCCTATTTTGCTGGAACCTGTGCCCTCGTTCTCCCAAGGAATAACTCTTTATTTTAACTTAGAGGAAATGAATGTCCTTTCTGTACTTGTTTGCTCTTCAGCAATAGTACCAGGGAGTGGGGTAAAGCCTTTTAAGAAGCAAACTGAATTATGAGGATGAAGTGATAAAAACCCATGGCACTTATGTGAATACATAAGAAATGGCCATCTTCCCCCAGTGTGACAGTGGTCACCTGAATCACAGGTACTGTTTCATTCTCCAAAGGAGGATATTTTGCAGGACGTCAGAACATGGGGGAAACATTGCTTCCAGTGTGAAGATTGCCCTGATGCATACCCAGCAGAACAGTCTAAAATGCCTCCATGAATCAGTTCTGATTTAATGTTTAAAAATTCAAAATAAGAATTCATGACCCTTATAAATACCACTTGCTAAATAGACTGGTAGTAAATGAGTTAGGTTTAGCTCCAGACACAAGTAATTCATTTTCATACTACTTGGACTAGTGTTAATGAAGCACATAACTGAGATTGTTCGGCATTTAATTTCAATTAGAATAACAGTAGTGACCTGTTACAGTATTGATTATAAAAGGTCAAATTACCCATATAGGCTAGTGTTCCTAAACTAAATTAAGGATACACCCCACAACAATCAGTTATCTCCAGAGATCAATTCAGATACTTTGAAAAGTACAGCTTTTGTCTAAGCTATGGTCAAAAATCAAGATTGTGCAGAATTACTTGTATCCAGATAAAAAATGCACAATACCTGGATTTAGATACAGCAAAAATAGCATTGAGGTAATGAATTTCTCCAGCATTATCTTGGCTATTAATTAAATAAAAGTAAACCAAGCAATTATAATAAGTAAATAATTAAGTAAAACAAGTCACCATAAAGGCGGCAATATATTGAAAGAAGGGCCCAGAAAGGCTGTATGATCTTCATCCTTAGGGATATTCAAAACTTGCCTGGATAAATTGCTGAGCAGCCACATCTTACTCAATCTGCCCTGAGCAGAGCACCAGAGACTATGGTACACAAACATCCCTACCGATTAATGCTACTCTAATCTCAAGACTGAACTCTACCAAGTGCTAGAGCTCTCCTTTAGGATATTTATACTTAGAAGCAAAACATGATCAGGAATAAGAGCCTTCCATATTTTCTTTCCAGTCCTTATACCAGTCCAATCACTTCTGTAACACATAGGTATGGCAGGCATGTATCTCCCTCACAGTAACATTCCAGTAAGTTGACAAGGCCTTTAGCTCTAAAAGCACAAATTAAATGCCTGACTGTGCTTTCACAGTGAAAACCCTCACACTTAAAACTCCTTAGGACCTTATACTTAACAGTACAGGTGCCATATGATGGGCAACAAAAACTGGCCTCTATTGCACATCCTTACACATCCTCATGAGCACAGTTCTCCCACATGATCCAAAGGGTACACGTATAATGCAGGAAGTGTTTTATCAACAGGAACAAGAGACTTGAAGTAAGACACTAATATCTTCAGCCTGCCCAAATGAGTAAGTCTCGAAGTAATAAAAAGAATTTCACAACCTGCATGTCCCTTCAGAAGTAGTGAAGCACAGGATGGAGAATACTACAGCATGAACTGAATTGTAAGGTTTGGGTAAGTTCAGTGTGAGCAGAGACTACACATTCTGAGATAGCGTCAAAAAGATAATACTATACTGATTTGAAAAATTACTAGGGCGGCATTTGAGAAGGGACTGAAATTGCTATTATGATACACCAGTTTTCATGTGGATACTAACTAGCATTGAGTAAAATGCAAGTTGTGATTGTGATATACCTCCAAACTACAAAAGGGTACTACCACAAGGTAGCATAGTTCTACAATTTTCAAATGAGGGACATGGCAAGCACTGGTATGCAATGAGGTGGGATAGACTGGTTGTATTTAATTTATATCTAATTTTTATAAAAAGCATGTAGTCAAAGAGTACATGGATATAGTCCTCAAATGCTCATCTGCCAAGGTGTTTGACAACCTATTGCTATGACTCCATGTCCACAGTTTGAAGGTAAAAAAATAGAAGTCTGGCTATAACAGATAACATCCAGGTTTAACAGAAGTAATTTTGCTGCATGAGGTCAGACACTTATCTGCTCTCCAACATTAGCCAATAGCAAATACCAGTGAAGAGACTGGGCAAGTATGCATGTCATTCCCTGCACATTCTCTTAGCCTCTTGCAATTTAAGATGCAAACGTTTTCTGGAATATGCTCAAGAGATTGTTATCCCAAAGATATAAATGGATTCAGATCATTCTCAGAAGCTTTTGGCACCCGTAAGATCCTGATGCCAATTTTTTTGCTTGAATAACCCGAATGAGCTTTCCATCTGCACAGTATTATCTTTTTCAGGGCACTTAAGCAAAATATTCTTTAAATATATATATCATCTCATTACAAAGCTCTTGAATGGCTTTGGCTACAGCATTTTTGGACATCCAAGGCATCTCTAATAGCCAAAGCTACCTTGCTGATATAATGCATCTCAGACTTTCAAAGCTAGATGACACTTCAAACATACCATGTTCTTCCTTCTACGGGTAAATCCATGAGTATCAGGAAAACATAGATTATTTAGACACGTTAATGAGGAACAGTGTTCTGCATGTTGCAGGTCCTATGTACCAGGAAACATCCATAGTAGAAACACAGAGGCAGAAAGCCAAAATTCAGAACCTCGTAAATAACCAAATATCATTATGTCCAGATGTTAAACTTAACACTGGATATCCCTACGTTTTCTGAAAGAATTTACGTAATCCTAACAAATTTTTGCCTTGGTTCTATTACTATTTACTTTCATCATTCTATTACTTTCATCAACCAAGTTACACAGTGAATTTGTCTGATAACATCTTAATATTATTTTATTAGTGCTAACACTGGACACCTACAAAAAGTCCCATGGTATCCTAGTTTGAATCATAGTGATGCCTTCTAAGAAGCATTTTAGAATTCTTCTGAGAACATAAAATCATTCAGGTTGGTAAACACCCTTGGGATTATAGAGTCCAACCATTAACCCCACTCTACAAAGTCCACCCCTAAACCATGCCCCTCAATACCACATCTAAATGACCCTTAATACATGGAGGGATGGCGACTCAACCACCTCCCTGGGAAGCCTGTTCCTGTGTCTGACCACTCTTTCTGTGCATTTTTTTTTTCCCTGATGTTTAGTCTAAACCAGCGCTGTTGCAGCTTGAATACATTCCCTACTGTTCTAGTGCTAATTACCTGCGAGAAGACACCAGCACCAACCTCTCTATAATGTCCTTTCAGGGAGTTGTAGAGAGTGATGAGGTTTCCCCTCAGCCTCATCTTCCTCAAACTCAATAGTCCTTCAATTGCTGTTCCCAAGATTTAATCTCCAGGCCCTTCAACAGCTTTGTTGCCCTTCTCTGCACTTGCTCCATCACCTCCATATCTCTTTTGTATTAAGGTGCCCAAAACTGGAAAGAATACTCAAGGTGAAGCCTCACCAGTGCTGAATACAGGGGGATGATCACTTGCCTACTTCTGCTGCTCACACTATTTCTGATCCAGGCCAGGATACCATTGGCTTTCTTGGCCACCTGGGCACACCGCTGGCTCATATACAGCTCCTTGTCAATTAGAACCCCTAGGTCCTTTTCTACCAACAGCTTTCCAGCAACACTTCCAAGCCTGCAGCATTGCATGGAGCTGTCATGGACAAGTGCAGGACCTGGCACTTGGCCTTTTTGAAGCTCATACCATAACATTGGCGCATTGATCCAATCTATCCAAATCTCTCTGTAGAGCCTCCCTATTCTCATGCAGATCAACACTCTCACCTAACTTGGTGTCATCTGTGAACTTACTGATAACCTCTGTCCTTATCGAGATCATCAATAAAGATGTTAAACAGAAATGGTGCCAACACTGAGCCCTGAGGAACACCGCTTGTGACTGGCCACCAGCTAGATTTAACTCCATTGACCACCACACTTCGGGCCCATCTGTCCAGCAAGTTCTTGATACAGCAGATTTTATGTTCATCCAGGACACGAGCAGCCACTTTTTCCATAAGAATTCTATGGTAAACTGAATTGCCTTTCAAAAGCCCAGGTAGATAATACCCACAGCCTTTCCCTCATCAAATAGTCAAGTCATCAGTTACAGAATGAAATCCAGTTCATCAGGTAGGACCTGCCTTTCATAAACCCATGCTGAGTGGCCCTGACCCCCTGGTTGTCCTCTGTAAGGCTTGTAATGGCACTGAAAGATGATCTGCTCCATGACCTTCCCTGGTACCAAGGTCAGACTTCGAGATCTATAGTTTCACAGTTCCTCCTTTCTGCCTTTCTTGTAGATGGTATTACATTCAGTACCCTCCAGTCAGCCAGGAGCTGACCTTTTGTCTCTTCCTGTTAGTTTCCTCATTCATGATTGCCATTGAAGGGATAGAGGAAAACACAGCTTGCATTCCTGATCCCTTAAGCAGCTGTCCCAAGGCTCTAAAATCTCTTAACTGATTTTGGGCTCCTTCTTCCCACTTCATCACTACCCATCTGAAATACTAAGAAGGGATAATAATCCGAAAAGCTGTACTAGGACAGGAAGTTTATCCAACACATCCCTAACCCGTACCCCAGGGAGGCAGCATATGTCCCTGTGAAGGGGGTCAGGACAGCATATTGGCCCCTCTGACGCCCTCAGGAGAGGGTCACCCACTGCAACGACCCATCTGCTTTTCATTTTGGAGCCAGTTGCGGCTACAGTTGGTCTTTCTGGCATTTCTGGCCTGGGTGAACCATCCTCCTCTCCCAACAGCCAATTCCTCCTGCAGGACCTCATACCTCTTCTGCAAGGGTAACTGGCAAGGGGTAGGCTGGGAGGGGATTTGCCTGCACTCCTAAGCAGGGACCTGTTCCATTCCCCCCCTTTCTCTGAGGTCCCGTCCTACTGCCTGGTGACAAGAGGAGAGGGGATCCTCTGATTTATGTGGGATCTCAAGCTCTTTCCTTCCTCTCGGAGTGGATCCACCACCTGTTAATCTCTCCCACTCTCTGATACTCCTCAACCTCTACACTTCATCCTTCAGCTCAGCCAGCTGGCTGAGCAGATCATTCACCTATTAACATCTGACACACGTGTTGTGTCTGCTCCCCTCCATTGCAAGTGCCAGGCTCTGGCACCCTCTGCAGACAGAGACCTGAACACCTACATGTTTGCATGGGGCATCTGTCCAGGTGCCCAAAGCTTTTCTAACAGCCTTCAGCTGGATAGCAACCATGGCTGGATCTCTACAAGCAACTGACACCTTGCAATTTGAGGGTCAGCTGGGATGAGTGCCCCTGACCTCTGACCACTTTGTTACAGGGATTGAACGTACCTTGTACACTGGCAGAGGCTCAGCGCCCAGCCCTACAAGCTGTAGCCATAAAAAGACAGAACAGTTAGCCTAGTAGGGAGCATTCAACACCAACCTCTGCAGCCTTGAGGGCATTATTACTCTTCTTCCCACTCTTGCTTTGCCATTTTGATGCCAAGCTCTTCCAAGCACCCACCACCCCTTCATGGAACACCTCTATTCAATATTAGAAACTTCCTGAACAGCAAGAAATAGCACTTGTCCAAGGTATCCTTGTGCTGTGACTTAGACCTTAAAGGCCATTAACATCTATATGGAAGTTTTTACAGCCAAGATGCCTCTTGTTGGGGATAATTAAGACTCTGTTAAAGGCCTATCAAACCACGACCACCTAATTAACTTTTAGTGTCACTAACAGGTATGTTACAGACTACTTGGGGGTAACAAAAAAAACCACACCAACGAAAACAAACCAATGCACAAACTACAAAAAAATAAGTCAACAACTCAGGTCTTTCACAGCAGGACAGGATTACATCATGACTTAGTACAGCAAGGTCAATTTCACCAACTATTTGATAAGGCCAAGAAAAAACATCACATCTCAGCATATCTTCAGAAAGCCCTTATCTCTTTGCTCAGAATGTAAAAACATTAATTCAGTAATTTTCTGCACTCTCAGTAATCAGCTTATAGCTTTCTCTTTGCCATACAGTAGCTCAAATACCCCAATGCTTAGTCAACTTTGAAGTAAAATAAGTAGTAGGGACTGGACTTTGCCTGAGACATCTTGATAAAGCCAACTAGACTCAAAGAACATTAGAAGAAGAACAGTGACTGTTTACTTTAAGAGGAATAATTAAATGCAAGCCCTATATCTGAGAAATCAATTGTATCTTCTAATTTACTCTGAACTGACTTTATTACATGAGTGATGCTAACTCCAAAACATAGTGAAGAACTAAAAAACAAAAAGCCTTCATTAAAGTGGTTTAAGTTGAATCCTTACTTCTAACAAAAGAATGATGAAAAAACCTACAAACCTCATGCCTGAGGCTGCTATTTATTTTCTCTCACTTGGTAGCAATGCAGTCTTAACAGCCAGAAAAAGAAAGTATATATAGTAAGTCTGACTTGTTTTGTACTCCTTCCCAACTATTTAGGCAAAAACTGTAAGAAAAAAACAAGTAGAGGACACATCTCAGAGATGTCAAAGTTACTTCCAGAAGTTTCCCAATCCACTTAATTTCTTCATAACATTTGCATCTGTTCCACACCCTCCCCCCCCTTTCAGAAGAAAATCACAATTCAGGAATATTTTAAAATAGTGTCAAAGCACACCACAAAATAATTGAGATTAACAGAAAGCTTGAAGAAAGAGTTGGCAGTAATAAAAGGAGAACAAGTCCCACTGCTTGGGTGAGTAGACAGGGGAGACATGCATGTCCATCCATACCACAACCTTCAGCGGGGGGGAAGGGAGAAAAAGATGCTCCCAATTCTGCTGTTTTCATGTCCCTTAATTCCTCCTGAGCCTTAACAGTCTCATTTCACGAACACCAGTTTCCCTACCCCTATCCTCTCCTGTTTTCACCCTATTGGCTTTTCAGTCCACTCCCTAGACTTCATTGCTTCTTCTTTCCCTACTCTTGTGGTCATGAAAATTTCAGCGTGCCTATCATCCTGTGTTCTCAGTACCTGTATATATACACAGTTGGGTACAGACAGCAGAACTTCACCCTGTGCATGCCTGCCCTTGCAGGAAGGCCCGACATTGCTGATGGGTAAGAAGTGAAACATCCAGACACCATCAGTCCCCAGCAGAAAAACTGCCCAGAGCAGTAACCAAAGGCAAAAAGGATCACTGGCACAAGAACCCTCATTTAATAGCCTTCATTGTTCTTTTTTAAATCTTCCCCACCCCGAGTCTGACCAAAACTGTAACGCACAAGTACGCTTTCTTTTTAAGGAGAGAATTATTTATATGCAGATGCAAATTAGATTGCATGGAATTCTGAAGAAAAATATTTGTTGAAGGCATGCAACCTCTTTTGTCCTCCTTGCAAGTCAAGCTGCATTAACATAAACATTGAAATGTTAACCTCAAGTGGCCAGTTCCTGTTTGCTTCAGCACACTCTGTAGGCAGCAACTCCTTTTTAATTGCAATTATGCACCATTTGTATTGTGTTGTTCAACACTGGTTATACTTGACCCTCTAATCTTGGACTTCTCCAGTACTGGAAGATAGAAAATAGCAAAGAAACTTACTTATCTATGAGAATAAATATCTCCTGTAGCTTTTTGCACATAATCTTTGAAGGACAGGTCCCCAGAAAGAATATTTTGCCTACAGTAGTACGCAGATGTCTGTCTTTAATTGTAAGCATAAGAATACACAGAGGCAAAACTTGTCACAAACTACATCAATTCCATTTACCACATTTGGACAATCAGTCCATTTCTAGCTGAGGAAAAGGCAAGGTGGGAAAAAAGCTGATTCTTCTTATTTCAACACAACATGCGCTATCAGCAGAGTTAATAGGTTGAACAAAAAAACCAGCAGAGCATTCAAATCATGTCATTCAAATCGGGGAAAAAAAAAAAGCCAGACCAAAACCTTAGAAGGTCTTACATGGAAGATCCTATGCATGCACAGAGCAGTCAATTAAGCTTTGTTCACATTAGTGCACATATTTGCACTAGCAAGCCTGTACAAGTCTTTCCAAGGACACAGGTTACCCTAGGAAAACAAAAAAGCAGATCCTCTGTTTAACAGCTTCTTAAGAGTCCCTCTCTGAGGTCAGGGCCAGGAACACAATATTCTTTAGCTGTCCTACTGCAGCTCTCGAGAGAATAATTCTTTCATAACTTCACATAAGAATGGAGGAAACAGGGCTCACACATGCTCTTCTCTCTAGGATATGCTTTGTCTTTAGGGGCTGTCACATGAAAGCATGGCATGAACTTTACATGTTGCCATTCATCATGTGTATTTCCTTATAAGAAGTAGTATCTCAGCAGTGCTGCAAAAAGATACCCAACTCCAACTCCATGTTAAAACTAGTATAGTAGTAACCCAGTTGCAGAGTTCTATTGCTGCAGCCATGCAGCCTCCAGGAGCATCCAGACATCTTTGTTGTCTCATGTAAGGTACATATACCCACTAAACATAAGGCACTTGGAACCATTTAAACTACCTAAAGCAATCAAAGGTATTTCATCTCTTCTTATTTGCTATGTCAAATATTTTTGCATGATAACAGAAGATAGGATTAGAGATCAACCTTAATTCCCAAGGCATTGAGATGGCATTATTAAGGGTGTTGCATAGCTACATAACTTGCATTAATAGCCAGACAAGAGAAGGGATACAACTGATCAAATCAGTGATGCCTTTGCATATTTGGTAAAGCTACACTGAAAACAAAACCTCTTATTTTGAGGTCTTTCTTGCTGGTTCATTTTCAACTGGGGCCCAGGGGCTTATTTCATGCTTCAGTAGTTGCACTAATAGAACTGCACTGTGCTAGCTGAATGAGATTTCCCTAGTTGTGAAAACCAATGGCTGGAACAGTTGGGCTAATCTGAATTAACCAATACAGCCTAAGACACTTGAGTCCATGAATACAAGATGACATTAGCATAGATTCTTACTGAGCTAACTCAAATTTAGATACTGTAAAAGCCTGGAGGGAGATAGAGAAAAGAGTTAATTCAAACTGGAAAGCACATCCAACCTACATTTATATTTAGAGACAGCAGTAATTTGTGTGTACGAACACTCTGGTAGAATTCTGACAAGGATATTAAAGACCCAAAATGAGGAGGACATTACCATCATAAGGATGCCAGCAGGATGTCAGCCTTCTTTAGGTATAAGTCCTAGGTGAGGACTAGACTTTGCCAGAAGGAATAGAACCAATTTAGCAGCAAGGTTTAATTGCTCCATGTAATCACTCAATAGTCTAAGCTTGAAACTGAAGCAGAAACATGAGGGAGACTATACTTGCTAAAAAGAACAGTGAACAATCCTTTTATTTACAACGAACCAGAAAAAGGGCAAAAATATCTGCTTTTGCAATGGCTTCAGTAGCATTCTGCTATTTTTTTACAACACATAGAACAAGGTAATCCTGGTGGAGTCATGGGTTTTTTTGAGAGTGTAGCTCACCATAAAAAAAAATATATCTCTAAACAGTCTAAGAATAACCAGTGTTCTTTGCTTCTTAATTTAGAGTCTATCTTGCTAAGATTCATGGCACAGTTGACACACTACTGCTTCTAAAACTGTACCTCTCTGGGACAGGTGCATGAATACAAGCACATCGCTGAGCTACCTTTTTTGAACACCTACCACTAACTTAGACCAAGATCTTTTTCCTCCTCTTAGGAAAAAAAAAGAAAATCTATTGTTTGCTGCTCTGATGACCAAAACAAGAGACTAGAATCACCAGGGAGATACTCTACTGCAGATCTGCACACTGATCTCTTAATCCTTAGAGACTTCCCTTCCACCCTCCCTCTCAAGGTGGAACATTCATCTACTCAACCCTCAGGTGAGTTCTCTCTGTACAACTCCACTGAAAACGCTCTGAACTGCCATTCTGAATTGCCTCTAAGTTCAACTTTTATTTGAAAGATGCTTCCTCCTGTTGTGAAAAAAAAGCAAGTCCAGAGCCTTAACCTTATTGCACAAGAACACTTAGACACCTAATTCTCAAAGCTGTCTCAAGTTTTCGCAGCTGAGGGACACATCACTTGCCCAGCAGGAACTGAACGGCTTTCTATCTGCAGTGCTGTCATTAATGGGTATTTACAACTGCATTGGCAGAGCCAAGCACTTTGTAAATTAGATATTTCACAAGTACTCATCTGAAGTTCTGTGATGAACAGTCTGTATAGATAGTTCAGGTTATGAATGCCATCCTTCCTGGATGACTCCTAAACATGCTAGGACAATTCCTTATCTGTCATAATAGTTCAGTATAAACCCTTGTGTAAAGAGAGTTGCAGAAGTACCAAGTTTATTCCAACTGGTAGGAAAATATGGATTCCTTGCTTCAGGCAAGTCACTAAGAGCTTTTAGAGCCCAGGTATTCAGGGTGCACAAGAACTTGGCCATACCCCTAGTACTAACCAGATGAGCAGAAGCTAAGAGAAAGGCAGCGGAAGATTTGTCATATTCTTTAGATACCCCTCAACATTATAATGACATCACACAGATGGCACTGGCTTTGCAGCCTAACTGCAAAGAAGAATTTACATACACGTTTTCCCTCCTGCTTAAAACTCAGCTCAGATCAATCTGAGAAACAGAAAAGTTCAGGACTTCCTTAAGTAAGAAACACATAACAGGAGAGGGCTGTAACTAAAGTGATAAGGGTGCAGCACAGCAATTATACTCTTAACTAATGAGATTCTCAGGAGGAGGAACTCAATCACATTCATAATACGAAGTGGGGAAACTGATTATGATTTGACATTTACCTCATCAGCATGAGGTCACCAATGAGATTAGGTGACAACGAATAAAAAAAAGGGGGGGTGTGGAATTAACTGAGCTCTGAAATATCAAAAAGTTCTAATAATGAGAAATGCGCAGATAAGTTACTAAAAAATGCATCTGGAAAACATGAAATCTACACTACAGTATTAAAAGTTACAGCTAATAATTTAGAAGTCAGAAAAGACCCAGACTGAGTTACAATGACACGTGCAACTACAAATCATCCTGTACTTCTCTGTAGACCCTAAGTTAGTCCTTAACTACATAATCAGTGGTTTTTTCCTTAACAGAAGCCATACCTGAGTGCGCAACCAATCGATATGAGCCCAGTGTTCCATCTTACTTTTCAGTGACTTTTGTCTTAGCAGTAACTAAACACAGCTCCATCCTTTTCAAAACATGGTATTCTTCTTAAGCTAGCATTTTCCTCATCTGGAGTGGTGAGATATCCTGGCTTTTTCTGTGCTACTGTGCTTCTGTTCACTGTACAGAGAACACAAACTGTCTGCAAGTCAAATTATGCAATAGGTAGTCAAAACCCTCAACTTCCATGTTCAAAATCAGCACAAGTTCAACTCAGGATTTTCTGCTACTGTGCTGAAAAGATTAAACTGTAGACAGTGCAGTGGGGGTTCTTAGTAACAACCGCTAAGGAATACTTAAAATATCTGAATATTTCTCTAGCATATCCAGAAAATAGGAACCTCAAGGTTACTTCCACTATTGTCCACCATTATCAATTACATATTAAATACCTTCCAGAATGAGGACAGCTACTACTAGTTGTTAAGAAAACAGAAGGGATACATTTGTTTCTGTCTAAGCTGGGCCACAATCAGGACAAAAATCTTCATGTATACAGGAGAACTACATTTATCTATCTAAAGAAAATTTAAAAATAGCACTACTATTCCATTGTGTGGCAAACCAGCTACATCTACATTTCCATTCTGCACTTTTAGAAAAAAAATTATCGAGTTTTGATAGGGAAGACTTATATCCTTTTGAAAAGTTTGAGAATAGTTATGGTTGAAAATATAATTAAGCATGGATAGAGATATACTGAGGTTTTCATATTGCTACTTAATTTGGCTTTTTTTTTTACTGTGACAATTGTCCTCTACTTCAAATAATGTCAGTACCTAAACAAAGAGCCCTTGCCCTGATATTTAATTTATTCTCATTCACCTTTTTTAAATGGCAGCTCCTCAGAGCAAAGACTGCTTATCTGCAACACTTCAAGTTGTAGTGTACTTCAGCTTAGATTCAAGGTATTACAGCAAAACATGTTAGGTCTCCTACCTTGAACAGATGGCACACCACAGTAAATCTCACTCTCGTTTGTGGCAGAAGGATGGTAAATATCTTTGGCTTACTAACAAAATGTTAAGAGGGGAATTAATAAAACTTTGCCATGCCATCTTTCAACAGCATGGAAGTAAAAAAACTTTGTTACTTAAAAAACCTTGACTAAGTAACAAAAATAGCAAAGCTATTTGATCTTCTCCACAATATTTTTACTCGACCACTGCATGATCACAAGCCTTACTTAGCAAGGAACACTTACAGTAAAGGAAACAATGAATTAAAAAGAGACAAATTATGAGTGAGCTTCCAGCACCTTGAAAAGACTGACAACTTCTACAATCACTGGATTATGAGGCCATGAGTGATGGTCAAAAGTAATTAAGGGATGCTTACATTTGTTTCACGACTCTATACATCACTTTGGCTCCACCCAGAATTCACAAAGCTGTACTAATTTGACATGGTGTCCATAAAAGCAGTTAACTTACTTTCAAGGTTCCTGAGATAAAATCTCCCATCTGCATTCTTCAGCAGAGCAGGCAACAGAGAAGGGCAAGTTAAAAGAACTATTAAGCAAAGTGCTTGACAACCAAGTCACAACCCCTCTTCAAAAGAGACTGTCTAGAAAGCTTAGGTCAACATATTCCCTAGCTGAAAATGTCACCTTGTAAGAAGATAAAAAGCAGCCACCTGCCTTCAGTTTACGTAAGAAACACTCACCTTTTATACCAAAATATACAAGTTCCTTCTGGTATCAAAAGAACATTCCCTTTCTTCAATGCTAAGTGCGGCACACACCAAGGAATTTTATCTGTAAGGAGACTGGCACGCAGGGAAGAAGTTTTGAAGTGCTTGCCATCTCAGCAGGCCAGTGCAAAATGAATATTTCATGTTGAGTTGGCAATTGTGATGTACACATGTGTTCAAGAAATAATGTCAAAATGAGACATATAACCCTAGTGTTTTATATTCCAAACAGCCAGTATTCAAGTGCTACCATTTATCTCTCCAAGCTTTTTATACACTTTTCAAGCCTTGACTTGTACAACATCAAGTGTTTTATACTCACGGGTACAGTGTTCAAGTCTTGATTTATACCTTAGTATTTTATACTTACTAGTATGCTATTCAAGCCTTTATTTACAGCTAGATGAGAGAAGGAATTCAGATAAAATACTGTTCAGCTAAACCTTCACCCTCTTCCTGAAGCCAACATAGACTAACCTATTCTTTATGCTCAGACAGGTAAACCCAAATTTTTGCCCCACTTTTGTGGCAGCTATTTCTTTCAGAAGAATCCAAATTTCTGTCCGGTTTCTTCTCAAGAATCTACCGAAAAGATGCTAAAACTTTAAGGACCTGAATCAAGTTCATTGAACAGAGGCTGGTTTGCCTCTCACAGAACTGGAAGTCAGTGGATATGGTAGTACCTCTGCAATTCTCAGTATTTCTTATGTCTACCTCCCAATTTAGGCTCTTTTAAGAAAACAACAATTACAGTTACTTGTCTTCCAACCCTAATCATTATGGTTATTTTATGGTAAGGTTATGTGGGTTTGCAAGCAAAGTTCAAAGCTTTTGAACATTATGGCTTTTAAACAAACAAACAAAAGTACTATTTGCTTCAAAATGAAAAGGTCTTCATATTTGTCACTAAGCTTTTCAGTCAGAAATTTCCCTTTCAGCCAAAACCATAGAACACCAAGAAAACATGAAGAGTTGTTACCCAGTTTTATTGCATCTGTATAATCATTAAGCTCTGAACACAAACCCATTAGATAGAAAAGGAATTCACTTGGACTATGAGGGGAGTATTAGCACAGATTCCACCACTCCCATAGCACCATGGCCACACACACAACCCGTACTTCCTTCCAGCACAGCTTTTCTTCCAACTCGAGTATAGCAAATTCCCAAGGCTGTGCAATAGGTTTCTAGACCTCTAAAACTGTTAAAAGCTAGATTTATCAGATACTAGCTTTTATTTACAGAACCAGCTCATGTGAAGCCTCAAAATGCTTGTTTTAAATGACACTGGACAGAGGAGGGGTACTAACCAACAGGATGTACTGTTGTCGTTGATTTTTTTTCGTTGGTTTTTTGTAAAACTTGTGTTGCTGTCCTTTCACATGCATTGCATACGAAGACACAATTGTGCTCATCTGTACCAGAAGCAAAAGAATCACAGTAAAGACACTGAGTTACCCAAGACACAAAAGATATAGGCAGCCAACCTGGGACAAGAACCAATGTGTTCTGAAGACCAATACAAGAATTTTACCCACAAGACTATTTTATTGCTTTCCTGACTCCTCTCTAGCAGCTGAATTCCCCCTTGTAAAAACACCTGTTATGTTACAGCCCCCTCATCACTTTCTCCTGAAAGAAGCCATTTAAGCCTATACTCCATAAAACCTTTGAATGAATTCCAGGTCATCACTGGCACTGTACTCAGATAGCACTGTTTACTCCAAAGTAATTTTCATATTTGGATAATCTCATAGTTTGAATCATCTTCTAAAAGCAGCCCACGGCATGAAGCAGTGCATTTAAATAAGATACAAAATAACACCAACCTGCATTCACAGGAGTGTCCTCTGCAAAATCCCATTCACACCACCAACTCAGACAATGGAAAAATTTATTTTTTTTTCCTTCCCTAGTCATGTTAGCTTTTACATATCATAATTACTCAACTACAGTATCTCTGCAAGCCATTTTACCTCAGTTTAAGCATCCTGAAATACTTACTGATCTCCTCAAAATTGCACTTCATTGGGGACAACTTTAGCAAAATTTATCGTTTGTACTGTTTGTACATTTGTCCTTTGGCAGCATACATTAACAGGGCCAAAGATGGACTCCACATACTAAAATGACTAGCTAGGAGGTGGTCAGCACCCTTAGGAAAAGAGAAGTTAAAACACTTGAAAAACTGCTGCAAAGTTTCAGGCAGTTGAGTGTCACTGACAGAAAGTAACTTTCAAGTTGTTCAGAGCTACAGAAGCAAATGGACAAATACAAAAGCCTTGATCTCCAAACAGGTCTTATGGAGCTGATGGGTAATAAGAAAGAAAAGATATGAGAATAAACCTGATCCTCACTACTCTTTATGCACATTTTTATACTATGTCAATTGTTCCCTGTTTAGCAATTGTCTGCAAGTTCCTGACATGCTAAAATGACTACTGAATGTGAGACACTGAAAAAAGACCCACTAGCTTTTAGGAATTATTTTCTGTAAACCAGTCCAGCTACTGTAGGCCATAACCTCTCTGAATCCAAGCACCCACACTTAACACAAAGCTGCATGCTCTGCCAGACAGCACACTCTGTATTCACCATCTTTGGTACACTGGTCACGTGAAGCTAGTTCATTCCACCCCTCTCTCCTGGTGTAAAAGGCTGGCTCCATCTTTCCAAGACATTAATGTTCCACAGTACAAGTGTGATGGTGCCCTCCAGGCTATTTCTGGGGGAATGGAACCAAGAATCCTCAAAGCCAAAAGCGTCACATAGTACAACTTCAAAGATGCTACCAAGAACTAACAGTTGAGAAGTGAAACTGTCAGTGTGCTCTATGTCTGGGGTGCAGAGGGAAACTGCTGCAATTTAAATATCCCAGATGGGAGACCAATTACTTAAGGATACCTGCTTGCAAAATATTATTAAATGCAGCTTGCCAAGTCCAATGCTACTCTTCCCTAGAGGCAGATCCACAGCTGCTGGGAAGTGTCATCTCCCAGCTGTCACTGTTCCTTTCTTCAGTGGAGCTAAGACACATCACAGTAGCTGCTGCAGATCACTGCTGCAGATCTGCCCCAAGGAGGAGGGAGAAGGAGGAGGGGAAGAGCTGCCTACCATCTAAATGGCTGTTCTCTATCTCCCTTCTGGCAGCAAAGAATCAGTACTGATCTTGTGCTCTACCAGGCAATATTGTAGGTGGAATGTTGGCTTCCTACGCTTTGCCTTGAAACATACTCTGCCTCACACATGCGAGCAGAGATCAAGGTAACATCCAGTGTGACTGGGCTCTTCTTCTCCCACCCACGCCAGAAGCAAATTTGAAAACTCCTTGGCCATGGGACTGTCTTCAGGAGTAAATTTAAGTGCTTCGCATAGGAGTCCTGAAAGCTATCTCAGTATTTGGCCTTGAACTGTAGTTACATTTCTTTCTGGGTGCTGCAGTCCAGGAGGTGGATGAGGGCTCAGCCGAAGATTTTTGACAAATGCCCTGTAACAATGCAATACTCAAGGGCTGGAAGCTGGTAGTCATATGGATGCATGCTAAACTGTAGATTAAGCAAGCACAATAGTAACTTAGACCATCAATTCCTTAAGCATCATTGTTTTATCATTTCATTAAGTAGTCATGTTTTTTTCCAAATTGCACAGACAGGCTGGATTTCCTAGATTCCCTGGAACGTATGGTTCTGGGTAATTTAACACGTTTGTGCTGTAGACAGTTTCAAAATTCCAGAGATAAAGCAGTCAACACAACAGAAATAAAAGCTACAGAAAACTAACCCTTGCTGACACCAATTTAGATATTAGCAGTTTCCTGAATTTTCCTGCCTTAGGAGAAGAAAATTTTCCATACTGTGTATTATAAAAGATTCCAAGTGGAAAAACTCCCAAGAGTTCAGTAACAGAAGCATAGGTGAGAAAGAATATGCAGACAGAATTCAATAGAAAAAAAAATCTAATAACCTAATTTTTTTTACTTTCAGTGCTACTAAGCAGACCATTTACACTTTGCACATAAATCTCAGAGCCCAATGGCTTCCATTACGATGAATAAACACAACCACGGAACAAACTGGAAATTGAAGATAAATAAAAACACATAGCATAAGAGAAATTACATGTCAAAATGCATGATTTAATAGTAGGAAACTGTTTTACCCTGTCGTTTATCTTCGATTTTCCTGTATAGATTGACAATATACTAAAACACCAGAAAGCATGCCCCAGGGCTAAAAAATTCCAGATCCAAGATGCTATGGAATGCTTCAGGGACCCTATCTTGGTAAGAACACTGGAATTTGAAAGGGAATGGGTTGGGTTCAAAGAGTGTGATAATTGAGTACTTACCTGTTTGGAAATGTAACGAGTCAACCTTGCCTTCAACCTGGTTGTACCATTTCAGAAGAGCAAGGCAACAGTGTTAACTGCTTCACAAAGCTGAATTCAAGACATAGTCTGTCCTCATTACCATATATAGGCTGCTTACAGGACATCCAGTTATGGGCAGTACAAGTGGTAGAAACAAAGATTTTTCCATCTGCAATTGTACAAAGTAATCCCAACATAAAACAAAGCCTGTATAGTTTCACCTCCTCCACCTAAGGTCTCCCACCTGCACCAAACTTATCTTGAAACTTTATGCTCCCCTTCCAGTCTAGGACAGAGTAGTAACGACACACAGATGTCATCACAGGAGAACTAACAGGCTTCAACCCAATCTTGGTGTTTCTGCAATCTTGGACTTCTACTTAGTCCTACGTCACCTTCTATATTTGAACAGCAGCTATTTCTTCTCATGTATTCTATGGAGTCCCTTCCAAAATTATCCTAATGAATACTGTCCAAGCTCATGTTCAGGAGGCAGCTTCTAATCAAACATCAAACTTAATCAATCCTAGGAGGCACTATGTCTGAACCACAGCCATGTCCCCCCCGTGTATCTCTGTAATCAGTACATTAATGTATACAATGTACAATCATCATCCTTTTTTGGGGCTCAGCTACAAATGTTTAATTCTCATCTACATGAGCTTCTGCTGTCATAGGAACCTCCTACAGAAAAAGGCTGAGTAGAAGATGACATACTTAGGACTCACATGTTTTAGTCCTTGTTCAGAAAACTCTCTCTGACACTCAGCTCACGCAATACATACATTGAGGGCAAAGTATTCATGTTATACTCAAAGCAAACTTGCTGGGAAATCACACTTGACCACCAGCAAAAGAGACAGGTACAAGTCCTTGGCACACCATGTTTGCTATGCTATGTCGACCATCACGTAGGTGAAACGGCCAGCACTAATAGGCAAAGCAACCTAACATTTTACCATGTTTAAAACCTCATTTAATCACTGTTCCCTTTCCAGAGTCATTTTGGATAACATTTCCCACAAAGACTGTCTCAGGCTCGGGGTTTACTTCAATCCATGCAGAAAACGCTTATTTGCTCAATTTGCAAAAAAAATACTGTTTAGTCAACATTTTTAAACAACTGTTAAGTCAAAAATCTTTTATATTCATCTGCTTTTGCAAAGAGACTAAAAATTATCAAGCTGTCAGAAATGTTTCTTTTTTAGCCCTATAAAAATTTTTCAAGTTTGGCAGTGTTAAGCTCTAAAGCTGCAGCTTGCTCATGCTCTGAACTAACAGGTTGGTATCCGACAGCCCAGTTTCCTGAAGTTGCCATCTGCCCTGATCATTCCTGAATCCAAGACTGAGTAACATTTCCTCACAGTTGCTGCTTTCAGTGCCTATCAAGCCAGACTAAGGAAAGGAGAACCAATTCGTGCATGTCTACACTTATATCAAAGTTCGGACTGTTTATGCATAGGAAAAAAAAAATCTCTTCAAGTCCACTCGGAAACAGACTTCATGAACCATAAATCAGAAACTGAGCACAAAGCTAATGTACTGAATTGCATCTTTCTATTCCCCTGTGCATTCAGGTCACTTAAAATTCCTCTGAAGATGCAGCAAGACTGCATTTAGCTACTTGCTCTCCTGTCTTTATACAATGGATAGTAATACCAAGGCCGTAAGTCAGACAGCAAATTTTTAAGCATCTCTTAAATATTCTGGTACACAAATGTCAGAGCTTCAAAAATACAGTAAAAATCTGCAACAAACTAAGAATTAGTCTTATTTCAGTGCATGCAATTTAACTCAGTTACATGCATGCACAACTTCAGGTACAAAATTATTGATGACATTAAGATGCATTTCTAATTACACAAGTGCATTAATTGGCTCTTGTCAGCTTATGTTTTTATTCTTCTGCAAGTGTATCAGCTTAGTGTCATTTTAACAGAATAATTCATGTAAGTTGCACCTATTTTTACTGCAAAGTAGGGGAGGATATGGGGCAGATATTCCAACTGTTGCAGAGAAGTTAGGAAAGTGTTACCTGCTACTTATTCATCTGACCACAATTCTCAAAGTAGGAAGTTTTCTGCTACATGGAAATATGGAGTATTTTTCTTGCCATTGAGTACAAGCAAAATTCCCATCAGATATAACCTGAGGGAAAAAATAATATCAACCTATTATCATCATATGCAGAACTAAGCATCATAGAGAATTATCAGCAAAACAGAAGGTTCCTATAGAGCAGGGATATGTTCGTTACCTGTCATCAGCAGAGTTGCACATAGCTCTGCAAAACTGACACCAACGCAAGGGAAAAATATCTGGAGAGTCAGCAGTTAGAATAGCAAACACTTCACCAGCAGAACATGTGGAGAAGCCAGCAACTCTTCTTAAGCAGCTGTCAGACCTCCTCTTTCTCTTATAACTCTGTTTTATGTCCAAGACTATGTTGTGACAAGACTGGCTAGCTTCATTTCTAGGTTCAGTAATTCAACAATAGAAATTTTCCCCCTCCTCCAAACTTTCAACAGGCTATTTAGGATGAATAATGTACGAGTTCCTTCTTGTTTAATCAAGTTTTGACAAAATTAGTAAGGTCCCATTATGTAAAAATCAAATAACAATACATCATTCCAGAGCAAGTCTTCAGAAAACACAGTATTTAAAAGTTCAGTTATTTTATTCTAGCTGAATTATGACATTTGTCTTATTCACATGCTTAATATGGCTCCGGTCATAGCTTGTCATCAGAAACCTCCTAAGAACACCATTTTCAGTTTCAGGAAGAAAAAGGCAGCAGAAACTCATAATGTAAAGTTCCTCCAAATACCCAAAGAATTCAGTACAAAACCTAAACTGACAGTCTGGATTCCAGATGCTAGATTATTTTTTTTTAGGAGACCATAAATGAGTGCCCTCATTCCTTTTCACTGTTACATAACTCCCTTATAGATACTGAATCCCCGTAGAACACAAAAAAAACCAAGACAGTACAAATGAGGAAGTCATCTTGCAAGTAAGCTGTTCTTGTGACTTCACTGCTAGAACCCTGCCTTTAGCTCCTTTGAAATGAATTATCAATAGTGCCACATCAGCCCCTTCTACAGAGCAGTTATCTGCCATCCTGAAAACAATGCACATAATTGAGCACAGCGTTTGCTTGCAGTAACATCTGCTGATGAAAGAAATGTCCTTAGTAGACTACTATGACATTTCTAAAAGCTTCCTGTTCACTAACTGCACTACTTGCAATGCAAGACAAGAAGAAGAGTGGCATTAAGCTACCTACTCAAAAAAAGATCTCAGAATTCTACTCACATCTCCTCTGATTCTAAAACCACGGGTTTCATTCTTAAAATGGCACTCGTAGAACCTGTGACCTGCAAGGAACCTCTTCTCGACAGCTTGGAAGGTTTCTCATTTAAACTCTTCAAATATTTCAGAAACACCATGGGCATGGAGCCTTTATGTCATTATCTGGGATGTTAGACTTCATGCATTCAGTACAAAAAGGCTACTGCAGAGAACTAATTTAAGCGTTCAAAACTATTCTCTGAAGAAACTCACTGAGATTTACAAGCAGCCCAGAGAAGCATTCTCATTCCAGCTGTCCCCTCCATGCAACTAAAAAGACTGAACAGCAAAAGCATGCCACTAGCCTGCAGCAAATACAGCAGGAACAAGCAGCATAATTGGTACATCAGTGCCAGGAATATTCAATTGCATTTTGCTTAACTGACAGAAATCAGTGCTGATTCAAAAAAAAAGTAGATTCAAGCATTCATTTTGATTTCCCTTCAGATTCTGTGAAAGAAGAAAGGGACAAGATGGTAGTGAATGAAAACAAACAAGTTGTGAGGCAGCACAGCAGAAAATACACTAATAGGCAAGTGATGTGCCTCTTATCACTCTACCTTTGAACAAACACAGCACACAAAGCCTCAAACTATTAGTCATAGAAGAAATTTCAGATGGCATCAAATCTCCTTTTTCTCTAATGTTGTAACTCATGGAGCTTCTTCTAATCCATTTCCCCTGCTACTTTTTTTCCATCTTTGTGGAAGAATGAGCAGCAATGCAAAATTCCCACACCTCTCCAGCAGTGCAACACTGTTGTTACTTTTAAAAAAAGTAAAGCAAAATCAGTCGATAATTATCAACATAATAGAGCGAGTCCTCAGTGACACAGTCATGCAAATTAAATTGGTCAATTTCTGCAACTACTTCTGCTGCAGAGATTCATTTCTCTCCTCATGTGACACAACTTGACGCCTCTCGAGCAATGTATTAGCCTATGAAAATCAAATTCTAACGAAGTCTTGCCCACCTCCATGTGCTTCCATCATCCAACTCCAGATGAACAGGCACAATTCCTTTTTAAGTCAGAGGCCAACACCTTGACAGTTCCAGGGTACTTCAGGATCTGAAGCACACATATATACATGTGTCTCTCTCGGTTCGAAAGCATTCCTTACAAAGACTGGAAGATTGCTTTGTTTAGTGTCTATATAACAGTTAAAGAGTCTTTCTGCTTTTCCTAGGTCAGCTGAAATAAAATCCCTCACAGCAAGACTACTTCACAGAAGGCAGAAGAGTTCAACTGATTATTTCAGTCAGTATTGTCTATATAATTTGTACAATGAAAGCCTGAAGCTGTTTCAAAGCTTTGGTTTACGTTCAGTGGTGAAGGCAATGCAACAAAACCTCAAAACGTAGTAATCATTTTGGCAAAGACAGTTATAATAAATAGACAAAAGATAATGTTTTCAGTTATTATTACTGCTCCTAGCAGTAGCAAAAGTGATTTTTTTTAAAGCAATAGGCATATTTCAGTGTCTTGCATTTCTTCCTTAGTGAAGACATAACTGCTTTCTTACTTCGTAAGTTTTCTAATTAGACCAAAATTTTAAAAAAGAAACAAAACAGCAGCTAGAAGGAGGAGGTTTACAGCAGAAAACTTATCCTGTAATTAAAGCCCCTTTCCCATGCAGTTGTAAAGGCATTCAAGAGGGATGAAAAGGTAAATTGTACAAGTCCAATTTCAGATTTTACTCCTTCAAAGAGATGTCAAACAGTAGTTACTCATAGGCTGGTTCAGCCAAAGTAAATGTAACTTCATTTATTAGAATACAGCTATTAGTTAAATGGAACTCTATTAGTACAGTATTGAAGAAATTCCACTTTTAAAATGCTAGCTAGAAAAGGCATTGTAAAAAAATGATAAAATCTAAACCACCATCTAGTTCTAGGATAGCTTCTCAGAAAGAACTGAACTTTTCACAACTTCCTCAAAAAGTCAAGATGCAGGATCCCCTTCACAGACCCTTCCCCACATTCAGAAGTTTCGTATTAATTTCATACCGTCACAGCGAGAAGACAAACTTACACATATAGCAGATATATAAGAACATCACTGTCTTGTAACTTCGAGATTACCAAAAAAGGCAAAGACAGTAAGAACAGACTATACAAGGTAGAACTTGCTGGTATTTTAACGATTAACATACTCCTACATCCACTGATGTTGTAGAAGCAGGGCTTACCTTTAGAGAACAAACTTTAGAGAACAAGTCAATCTGGACTATGTAGATGGCACATTAAATACTGGCATTTTCCTGTATAGTTCAAAGTTTGAGTCAGGACCATTGCTGTAGACTGAAGACAACCTGAGAAGCATTCAACTACTTTCTTCATTGATTCATTTGTCAATCAAGTAATGCCTTTTCTGTTTATTTCCTTAAGTGGCTGTTCTATCTCCAAGTCTTTGTGCCAGTAATTATAGACCACTTTGGGGTAGGAGGAGAGTGTGAATTGCTAGGAGCAGAGAAAAGGGAGGGCTAAACCTGCTGGTTTGGTAGCTCCATCAGCTTCTGCTTGCCTGACAAATCACTGTATAAGTATCACCTAGAAGAGAGAAGTCAAGTCTAAACAGCCTACCCCTTACGATTTTATCAGTTTCCCACACGTTGTTACTGACTTTACTATTTTTATCTATAAATTTCTTCTAGATTAAGATAGCAGGGTTTCACATAACAGAATGCATGCGTATTTCACATTCTTTCCTTCTCCTGGTACTGTTGAATAACCTTGCTGCCAAGGCCTAATCTGATGCTGTTCACTTGTCTCAGTATATGTTAGTCTCACCGAGGAAAATCAAACAATTTAATTAATATAAATGAGGCAACAAAGAGAATTTAACTTTGAGGACGTGATACACCAGAACTCACTATTGCTGCCTATGTTTTGTGGCTAGAAGAACATGCACACAAATTGCTCAAACAAGCCTGCCTTGCAGGCATTGTTCTGTGTTCTCATGAAAGCTGACAACAGCTTGTTAACATTAACCGGGCAGAATCTGAAATAATGCTGCAAAATTCTGAAGTGTTAAAGCAAGCAGCTTCCAAACAAATTCTAAAACAAGGCTATGGATCAGTGGTCACATACTGTGCTACATCATTTTCCCCTCATACTAAAACTTTCCAACTTATCTTTAATGCTTAACTGCCTCCTTTCATCAGTGCTTTCTCATGTGTCATGTACATCATCCCAGTTGGTTTTACCAATCCTTTGTCAGCTTAGATTCACTGCCACCGAGTCCTTACACCACTACCACTAGCAAAACAGTGCTTCTCTTAATCAAGGAAAAAAAGAGGTGGGTGGTTCATTTATAGGGAGAACAAGGCCTTCTGCACTATTCTGGAGTAAGCAGTAGAAGATCTCCTTAGAAGACTGAATTGCAGATATTAAGCCATTTATCACAGATTTATTTAGATGAATATTCCTGAGTATTTAGAACTCTGATGCTGTTCATCTCGTACATAATCATGCTATAGAAACTGTCTTACTAAAATCTTCACACATGTCCAAATACTCAGTTATCTTACAGTTGTCCTTCAGGCTGTTATCAGTTGTGCCATGTAAACATGCCACAGCAGGGCACTAAATTGAAATAGAAGGCTTAGCCTTCCTCCCTTGCCATTGCTCCCACGTGACTGGCTACTAATTGTCTCTTCAGCTATGAAGAACTCCATCCACAGCAGTAAGGAGCATTGTGCTACCAGCCTCTAACCTCTGGCAAGAGAAAACTGCAGGGTCAAATCACTGCCTACTTGCTATCAAGGAAAGGCATAATTATGTAATGAAGTAACATCTGGCCTTCCAAAGATAATGGTTATCCCTGTTCTTTCTCTAAAAGAAAACTGATATCCATTAGAGTACATCATATCTGAAACTGTTTTAACAGTTGCCTCCTTCACAGAGTCTTGTATAATTTTAAGCATTCCTAATGGACAGCTGTACTGAAGATTGGGAGAGGCCAAAGTCTGCACACTTAGTAGAAATGCTAGTTCTCTTTTCAGACTAATACCCAGCAGTTATCAATTTCTGTGCAAATACTCTTACTTGTTTCCTTTGAAATTATATATATATTTATGAAATATAGCGAGAGAGATCAAAAGTGAGCAATCAAACTCCAGTTTTTATCCCTTTGCTTCTGCTTTCCTAAGGAAGGAAGGACATGGACTTGATGGAGTGGGTCCAGAGGAGGGCCACAAAGATGATCAGGGGGCTGGAGCACCTCTCCTATGACAACAGGCTGAGGGAGCTGGGTTTGTTCAGTGTGGAGAAGGGTCCAGGGAGACAGCAACCTTCCAGTACCTGAAGGGAGCTTACGAAAAGACTGGAGAGGGCCTGTTTAAAAAGGCCTGGGGTGAAAAGACTTAGGGGCAATGGTTTTAAATTAGAAAGGAGTGGATTTAGGTTAGAAACAAGGAGGAAGTTCTTTACCACGAGACTGGTGGAGCACTGGAACAGGCTGCCCAGGGAGGTGGTTGACACCCCATCCCAGGGGACATTCAAGGTGGGGCTTGACAGAGCTCTGAGCAACCTGCTCTAGTTGAGTAAGTCCCTGCTGTCAGCAGGGGGGTTGGGCTATAGAACCTCTGGAGGTCCCTTCCAACCCAGACATTTCCATGTTTCTAAAGCAGAAGGGATATCTTAAACTCCACATTGTAGTTAAATGAGTTGAAAAGCATAAACAAAAAACTTCTCACCTTGAAGCAATCAATTTTGAATTAGCTTTGACTTGCCATATTTTTAGAACAGAAGAGTAAAGCCAGGATTAGATCCAAGACTGTGCCACATTTCCATGTTACCCAAATGCTGCAGTCCTCCAGGCAGACAGGATACCCTCATCTCCTTTGGGGAATGCAAGATCAACAGCTATATCCTACATTCTAATAAGTATTCCTGGAAACCCCTGCCTACCTACAGACAGACAACTACCTTCAGAAGATCTCTCAATAAAGAGATACACAAGTAGAATATCCTAAATTTGTGGTTATAGTGACAGAACACTGTCAGATCCCAGCAGATCATACAGATTGTTTTTATTGATAGCAGTTTATATCAATTTATGCCTTCCACATAGCCTTATTAGCTCAGCATACGAGACTGGACTCCAGTCCAACTTACATTCTCACATACAAAGAATGACTTCAGAACTTAAAGGAAACTAACTGTATTGCTAGGAGGAAGTTCATGACAGTTCAATATCACAAGCATTTTTTTTTCATTTTAGAAGTTGTTGCCTATCATCCAGCAGATGACTTAATACAAGAACTGTGGTAAACTGTCTCAAGGCTTTCTTTGCTTTTAAGCAGAAATAATGGTTTGACTTTTCATATCTCCAAGTTCAAACTTTTCCTGCAAGCATGCACAAGCTCTAACATGAATCATTGTGTGTCCACTGAAGGCAGCAGTTTATTTATATGTTTAGTTTTAATGGTAGACATACCAGAAAGCAGAGCTGTGAAACTTAGACTTCCTCAAAGCAGCCATCCAGGAAGAGCCACAGAGAGCAAAACTCCCACTCCAAGGGTTTCCCTGGTAACTGGGCAGACATAGCTGGCTTGAGTGTTCAATGATCAAAATGCCAAAGCCCACAGTCATTAAGGTCTACCATCCTAAAAACCACCTGGATTTAGAGAATCATTCTTAAATAAAAACTCAGAGATACCGTTAAAGAAGAGTATTAGTGATAAAAATACTCCGTGGTTTCAACAGCCTCACTTCATTCTACATAGCGAGACCTAAATTTACCTTCTGTAGCACAGCATTCCCGATTTAGCACGATTACAGTCCATATGCATAAATAGTAACACTCTTGATACAAGCAGATATTTTCTGAGATCTGAGATTCTTTAGTGATTCACAGCTGCTTAGGTCCACTGCACCAGAAATAGTTTGTCATACATAATTACCACAGTGTAGTATGTTTCCAGAATCATCCCTCAAGTAGCAAGCATTTTCTGAAAGTTTGGACCTTGTACTGTGAAGCCAGCCTAATTTTGGATAATCAGAAGCAGATTTGCCACAGAAGTGCTTCTAGCAATTCTGTAATCCTGCACATACTTCAACACTACTTGAACTTTGTTCCAACTGCTGCCAAAAACACCACAGGTAAAAATGAAGTTAGCATCTCTTAACTCAGGTGCTGTTAGCGGCAGCACAGACAGAACTAACGTGTTTTACTAGCCTGCGTATAACACAGACTGTCGTGAAGAACACTCTCCTTGGATATCTGTTCAAGAGTTATGTATCGCCTAATCAACACCCTTCCCATCCCATCCAGTTACAGCAGAAACACAACAGGTAAGTAAGCTTCAAAGCTCTGTAAAAAACACAGCACACAGGTCCTTCAAGGAATCATGTACATAGTCTAGGTACAATTCATTTTGGACATAGTGACTGGTTACTCAGAGCTAACCATTTAGAGCTCTTCTTGAAGCTAAATTAAGTTTTGCACTAAAAGAAAGCATTTCCTGCTTTCAGCTAGAGTAATCATTTTGTCTGAGGCACTTGCAGCAACTCAGTGTCAAAACTTAATTCACCTAAGATCAGTACCTTATCACAATCAATAAGATTTTTCTCCAAGTGAAAGAGATAAATATGACTATGCCTACAGCCAATCCTACCATTCTTATTAAATGGTTGGCATGCTTTGACTCAGTTTCACAGCAGATAAAAGCTGATTGACCAACCTTCTGTCTCATGTAGCTGCATCCCTGACTAAGGATACAAGCATCTCTATCCATATCCTATATGGAAGGAAATGGTCTGGTAGTTTTGGATTTCAATCCAGTCGTTGAGGCACAGACGCACAGCTGTCTTGCAATACAGTAGTCCAATGACTTCAATTCCTGGCTCTCTGTATCAGAAATAGACCACTACCAGGACCACTGTCAAGCTGAGTACAACAGCATATCAACAAGCATCAGAGGAAAAGTCTGCCTTTGGTAGGCCTGATGACAAAGCACTTTCAATTCTCTGATGGTAAAACTGAGGGAAAGCAAGTCATAATGCAGTCTGTACGTTTGAGTACCATGATTCTGCATGTCACTAAATGAATTAAAGATGCCCGAAGCCAGATAATATAACATCTGTAAATGCCAGCTACACTTCTATCCATGGAGAAAAGTAACTCCCACTGCAGAAGGTAGTTTTAAATTTGCCAGTTAAGATCTGAACAAATTGAGGAGGCAGAATACAAACTAGACCATTGGCATTTGTAATCAAATTTCCCACAAAATGTGAAATTATTTGCTAAGTCACAGGCAGATACTATAGTATCCCTCCACATTGGTAGCAAAAAAGCATCAGCTGCTAAAACACAGGAACTTATTTGCACTATGCATCCACTTGCATAACAGTAATACTACCAATAACATGAATAAAAATTTGGATAGAAAACTTGTTTTGAGATAACTTTTTTCTGCTAATATTTTGTCAGAGCACAGGTTTCCTGCAGCCTATCCTGAATGGCTTATGGCCCCAGGAAGATCCAATAAATTCATACACAGCCATGAGGCAGAGGACCACAGGAATATCAGCTGTTTCCTCAGCCACGATACCATGAGTTTGATAGCCCACAATATACATGCATCGACTTCAAGGAATCCTGGAAGTGCAGGCAATTGCTCAAAGCCAAACACTACAAATTCATCTACTTCATACAGGGAAGACTCAAAACATACCAACCTGGAAAAGAGCTATCATACCTTCGGAATGTATTTCCAGACAGTTTTCTAGTGTAAGTTTTAAGATGTCAAGATCTGATCTGACAGGACTTGGAGTTTATACTGCCTAAAAATCCAGTACAAACAATGTATCAAAGTGGATATTCTCAAACACATTGATGTCCTGTTCATATTTCATGTGTCTAGGTTCAGTATCTGTAAAGTCAAAACTGTTCCATGCCTCTGAAATTTTTATACAAGCAGTTCTGAGAAAAAAACTAACGCACAAATAAATGTGTTAATCACTGGGTCAGTCTTCCAGTTGGTACAAGATACAATCGCAAAAAAGTTAGCTGCAGACATTACTCATATAACCAAAGATTTATCAAGTGAAATTTCAAATGCCAGGATTATACTAAGCAGTTCTAAAATTGAAACAGCATTTTTTTTTTCCCCTCTAAATTTACAAGAGCATACTTTCAAAGACACAGCAAATATAGTTCAGAAGATACAGTGAATAACAGAGCTCCCACTGACTAGCTTTCATTCCTGCAACTACAGACTGTTCTGATACTGATCCAGACAAGAAGAGACCAGAATATAAGCTATTCAACATATGCCAGCAGGAAATGTTTACATCAGTCAACCACAACTCTGCCAGGACTGCTAAACATCTTGTTAACTACATCCACAGTGTAGACTGACACAAGGTAAAAAAACACCAGGGGAACAAATCTGAATAGATTACTCTAGTTGGAACAAACAGTATTTTCAGAACTTGGGCAACAAATGGTCAAGTAAATGAAGTTCTCTAACTGCTCACCCCCTCTTCTCTAGACCATCATCCTCTCTTGCAGAGGCAGCAAACTGGGTATTAGCATCTAAAATTTTTTTTTCTAAGAGAGAAAAGATTTAATACTTTAAAAATACTCAGCCAGCTACATTAGCCTGTTAGCCTTACAAAGCAAGACTGAAGACCTGAACATAGACCTAGGTAGTCTACAGAGACAAGTCAGCTATGAATATGCTTCCACTGTCCCACTGGCAACCATGCTACATTAACAGGGAACATTATCCCCCCTCCACCAAGGGCACTCTGCCTGAGGGGTGCAAATCTATGCCACACCACCACTTAATCTACTGCTTTATATACAACTCCCCTATTCTTACCCTCATTATGCGAAAAGGTGATACATTGTGAAAACTCACTGCAGCACCAGGAACAAAACGACCCTGGGAAGAGTAGATTCCAGATGTTCAGACCTGTATTCTCAACAAAGCAGGATGTCAAGTGCTGACATGCCATTTCAGTATCAGGCCTCTGACGTCATCAGCAAGTGACCTAAGGCCTCTCTCCCACACAACTGAATGAACTGACTACAGGTGCTGTCTTCAAACAGGAAGTACTTAAGGTTAATGGCTGCCTCTATCTGCTGACAGCATTTTTTAAAAACCATGTATAATGCTCGATAAGCAGTGTTCAGAGAAAGATAAGAATAGCTCTATATTAAAGAGGTTGGTTCCTTATTTGCCTCCAAGGGCAAGTGAACATGCTGGCCTTGCATGTGAGCAAATTACTTTCTTCTAAAAAGATGTTTCATCAATTCTCCTGCAGACAAACATCTGCCAATATCAATATTCATTGCAGAACACACACACGAGAAATCCTTCTTAGCCAGAAGGGTGTAGCAACTTACTTTTCAGTTAAAGGTCCATCTTTGAAATGACATACTTTACTACACTGGACAGATGAGCCCATTTGCTAACACTCCCAAAGACTGAAATCCAGCTGTTCTCTATTTGATGTAACTATTTATATTTTTAGGTGACAAGGTTATTTCACAGTGTGAGATCTCCTCGTGAGATGAGGAAAGGTATCAGAGCCCTGTCCATTTATTTGACAGACCATTTGGTGAGAACAGCAAGTAGGTGAGCTCAGTCCTTTAGCCACTTTCTTAGGGAAGAAGGATCAGACTCAGGATCTGAAAATGTTTTGGAATTTAAGATAAAGACTGGTGAGAAACTGACCAGAAAACTGACAAGAATAGAGTCAGTCAGACATTTAGACTGAATTTAAACTTGCAAATCAAGCCTGATGCTATAGAGGGTCAGATCCAGTCTTCAGCAGATCACAAGCTACAAAGGGATAGGTACACAACTAGGTACTTTTTGTAAGAGATACTAGTTGTCAGGTCTTAGGATTCTGCTAGGTTGAGGATCTGAGTATATCACTCAAAGGCAGTAATTTCTATTAAGGCTAAATGTAACTACTACCTATAGCTCCATGTTCTGTTAACAGCACCAGATATGACTCAGTCTCTTGAATTAACACTAGTTATTTACTTAGCTTTCATAGAACATACCACTACAAAAGCTTCTGCATTACAGTACTCAGAACCTCTGAGGTCTACCCTGGGAACTTAACAGCTGGTAGATGACAAGTACCCCAGCAACTATAGAGAAGCCCCCAAAAAAGCCCTCCCTAAAGTGCTCAACTGTCTCACAGAAGGAAGCAAACAGCCTGTGATGTGCCTAATAAGATGTCTCAATAAAAGGTGCTAGAAGAACCAAAGCTGCAAATGATTATGGTAAGGGGTAAAAGGAAAGCTGATCAGCTGATCAGGCTGCTTTTGTACAGCCTTTGATCAGACACATAGCTCTACGGATAACACCCACCACTCCATCACCTACTCTGAATACTGACATAACTCTAATCTGCACAATATCTTCGTTAAATGAACTTTGACTAAAGAAGCATGCTTCTGCTGAAAGAACTAAAATTAGTTGGGGCTTTCTGAAGGAGTCAAGACATAGACAAGAGTAAAGGCAAATTCAGATTTTCAGTGGGTTGTGTCAAGATAACTCAAAAACTCTTAAAGATGTATATACAAAGCAACAACCTTTAAGCATTAATAACCAATTAGAAGTTAAGAAAAGTAGGCAAAGGTATTTTTCATGATACAACAAGTTTACTAGTGTGGTCCCAGATGGACCTGTGCTAGAACACACACTATTCAAAGTATTCAGAATTAATCTGAAGAATGCTGTGAAGAATAGGTAACAACGCAGAATCAAGTGACATACTACTGTTTCCTCTATAAATTGACATAGTAAAGCTTACCTTCAGCCTTTCCAGTTCTCCTTATTTCAAAACGGGTATAACAAAACAAGCCAGTACATTCTTGTTGCTTTTCCTGAAAGAGATACGTATCCGTTCATGTATTAGGCTACATTATAGACTAGGAATATGTCATCTGGATAGGAAAGAATATGAGAAGACAATACCATGAATGGCTTTAAGAAGCCACAACTATTTTTTCTTAATTTTACTGCATGCTCTTCATTTTTCCTGTTAGAAGGTTTAAAAATTCAGGAAGCACTTAGTATCTGTAACTTCACTGAAATGTATTGCCATAAAAGGTTCTGAGTAGCAAAGGCATACATGTTTTTTCTCTCTTCCTTTGACTTTGCCTCAACAGCATCTCTGCATATTCAGTCCCATCACGAATGTTAGAAGATGCCAATACTTCACAGTGGTCCTAAATAGCTTAGTCTCAACCACCAGAACTATTCATAAAGCAATATTATCCTGTAGTTAAATCCCTAAGTGGCTATAGCTGGAACCCTTCTAGGTCTTTTGTGAAATGTAGCAGTGAAAACTGAGGTTCACAAGCAAGCTTCCTAAGAGACCAGCACAAAGAAACCAAAGCTTCACCTAAGGCTACGAGTTTGCATAGTAGGTGGATATGGATGGCTGCCTGCAAAGTCACATTGCCTCTGACCTTGGACACAACACACCATTTTCAAAGGCTCACTGGATGCAAAACAAGACTACATCTAACACTTCCTTCTTATTTTTCCCTAACTTCTAACAAGTACTTCAGGATCTAGCTGCAAAGTAGTTGACAGATGGCTTGAAGGAGGAGTTATGGGTGGTTACTATAAAACAGCATGTACTTACCCTCACAACAATTTTACCAAAAAATCATCTGCAAATGCTACACACTTCAAAGATGTACTTGCTTCTACAAATACTAATAAGCTGGGAACGCAGAGTATTTCCACTGCTGCATTCATGCAGCATGATAGAGAGGTAAGATAAAGGTAACAGGAGGAATAGTGCTCTTACCCCTTTCAGGACATACCACCATCAAGCTAAGAAAGATACAGCATACTTAGCCTATTAGAAGACACATGGGATTGATGCAGATGAGCCTCTTAAGTGCTTTTCTCTGCGAGTGAGGTAGTCCTACTAGGGAAGTCTCCCCTCTACTTTGTTCTCAAACCAAAAAGGCAGCAGGAAACAGACAAGTCACAATGTTCCCAAGCTAATAAAGTACTTGAATACCACCACCTACTTCCTGAGCCAAAAACCACAAAAAAGTGTGTTTTTTTAATTTTTGCACTACTCAAGTAGTTTAACAAACAGCCCTAGAAACATTTCAGACTACCTGTGGACCACCTCTCCTCTTGACTCTTACTGTTCAGTTTATGTCAATATTTCTTTCTTCAGCAATCAATCCCCTTGCCTTCATGCAAATTTGTTTAGGATGCATCATGTTATGTTATCCATACTACCAGACAGCGAGCTTAACTCAAACACTGCTAACAGAGCACCCTATTTAAACTTACTTGAGTACATTGTCTCTGGTATATAAAAAGTATATAATGCACAGAAAAATTGAGTTTCTCTATAAGGATGCTACCCTAAAGGATATTATTCAATGACAGGATAAGCAGGATCCGACAGGCTCTGCTTTCCTTTAAGTGGGGCTAACATTTGCCCTGCCTAGTTTTTCATCCTGTGCACCCTTTCCTCACTACTTTTTGATATGCATAGGAAAGTCTGGAGGAATTTTAACATACTAAGGCTCTGATTTTTTAAGCCTGGATTTTCCTGGATTAAAAGAATGGTGACATGTAAGGTAACAGAAGTGGCAAGACTTAAATGTATCTCTATCAGGAAAAGATCAGATTTGGTAGCAAGTTTCAGCCCAAGTCAATGCACCACATTTTCCTTTAGTTCAGAGAAAAATTTCCACAAGCTACAGAAAAATATCTGACTTCTGCATTATTTCTTCCTCTATTAGCTTCCACAAATTTTAGCCCTCTAGTTTATAATACTTTCTCAACATTGATGCTGGTAACAGCAGGAAATCACACAGATATTTCATTCACTTGTCAAGGACACCATTAGGCTGGATTCTAATGGTGTTTATTAAAAATGGACTTGCCACAGGTCAACTCTATCATTATTCAGGAGTATTAGTGTAGCCTTCTAATGTCCCAAACATCTTTGCTATCATTTCTCCAGAATATGACTTGTTACCTTCCCCAAAAAAGTCACCCAAGTTCAGAGATCTGTACAACTCCTGTTTGTTATCCTGTGCAAACACAATGTTCTGCTTCATCTTCCAGAACTGTGAAAGGCCAGAGGCACAAAACTATTTCAATGGGCTATGAAGCCAAAGCAGTCCAGGTAGCACCAAGGTGATATTTCAAGCAAGCTCAATGTTCCCAGGTGGACCTGGCATTGCAAGGCACCCCAAACCACACTAATACAGCAACCTTTCTTGTCTCAGTTGACACAAAACATGTGCCCATCAGTGGAGCATGAAGTTGTGACCTCTTTTGCCTAGCTGTGTCCTGACCCTTTAAAGGCACAGGCATTCAGCACATATCTAGTCAGGGGAGTGACAGCTGGAAACATAATAGTAATCTTCTAGTTATGTTGAGATGTAGCAAAGACGGTCTCCAGTTCAGGTATGAGCTACATGACCACTCCCAACAGTCTATTATCTATGCAAAAGGTATATCACACTCACCTTCCTGAACAGTCACCTGAAAGCAACAGTAATTAAAGACAGCATTGGTATTCAGTGCAGCAGCTCTCAATCATAACTATCATAAGACACAATAACCTCAGAAAAAGAATCAATTATTTTAAAGTCTTATATTAAAGCTTTTTTTTTTCCATTTGAATAAAGGTTATTTTCCCTTTAAATAAAAGGGAATTGAAGTATACAAGACAAGTTATACTACATTCTGTAGTATAACAGCATCTTAACTTACTTGTCAACAATGTTGTACGAACTTTAAACAGCACAGGATTTTAAATGATGTAGCCACCTCTGGTACTTAGAACAGGGCTGCCAGCAAATCTAGCTGTACTCCTGCCTCTACATCATTATTTAACCCAGTGACTGTTTAACCCTGTGCAGATAATTGTACCAAGCCTACCTCAGTAAGTACAGTACTTCATAGGATGGCATGGTTAACTGCCTATCCAGGCATCCACTGAGCAGCCTGTCAGAAGTGTCTCTGTGGTATTTCAATGGGCTATAAAGCCAAACCAGTCCAAGCAGCAGGAAAGCAACATTTCCAACTCTTGCTTCACTAGGACATACTCCAAACCCAGTTGTTTTTTTGAACACCTTCCTAGAAAACTTCTTCACATTTGTTATTTATCAGACATTTAATATAGTATCAGAAAAACATGTAACTCTGGCAGAACAGCAGCATCTTCAACTGCATTCACTAAAACCACAAGTTATAAACATAAAGTTGAGCTCATTATTAAAGGTACCTTCTCCTTGCCTTAATTTGCTCCTATGTGGCTAGCCTGTTCCAAGCTGTACAGTCCTCCCATACATCCTCTTTATTCATGGAGTTTGCTCTAGTGTGGGGCACAAACTCCCTTATCAAGTTATCAATACAAAGTTCCTAAACCACCAGTTACCCTCCCCTTCTGCCCTGGTCAGTACTTTCTACATCTGATACCTAGACAGACCATTATGCTCCCCCATGTGAACACTTGTTTCGGGGCCTTTCGGGATACAGCCAGAATCATGCAGAAAGCCACCAGAAAGGTCAAGCAGTGCTGGTTCCTCCTTCCTGCCACCAACTCATTACACTTAGTTGCTGACATCTAATATGATTGATTGCCTTGTACTTCAAAACACACAGGATTTCAGGTTACTGCTTATCTATATACAGGGTATACCACATGAGCTTTCAAAGCAGGAGTAAACGCTGTCAGATTAGAAATACAGATGCTCAAAACAAACCATCATAAAGCTGCAAACCATTTGCTTATACAAAGTCCAAGGGTTACAAAGGGTAGCAACTCTACAGAACACACAACACCCAGCCCCAAACTATCGTGACCACCTTACAGACAATCCTTTACAGAAGGCAGGCTCACCAGGCAGTACCTGCTAAAGGTCTGTTACTCGATGCTATGAAATAATGTTTCCAAATTACAACAGCAGCCACTCAATGCTGTGGGGAAACAAAAAATTTCCACTTAATGCATGTTAATTGGATTATTATTTTGAAGACATGCTCACTGCCCCTACATTAATAACAAATGGGTTCTCTCTAATTATTATTAGAATAACTCCCATACAAATTAATGATTAGGCCATTAAGATTGTGCAGTTGAATTTCCATTAATTCTCACATTTGAGCAAGTCAGCTAATAAAGTGACACAATAAAAGGAAACTCCCTTATGCATTACTGAATTCCTTCACTCATACCAAAGGCATACAGCAAATGTCTGCTAAGCACTGCTTCCTTCTTTTAAATGTTAAGCTGAAAAATATTCATTATCATCTGGGAGAAAGTGACTACAACAACCTGTATTTTTAAGTTCTGTATATTTGTAGATCGTGCTGAAGTGCATTGTTTTTTTAACCACTCCTGGTACAGCATAGTATGATACAAAATCTGTGACTGTTTAGGTTATAAGAATTACTCAAAATTTTATAAATACTTCTACATCTAACAGCACCAAAGCATAGATGTCATGTGATAGCCAGTGCAGGAATTTTCTAGAGGTCTAGGACTTCTAAATCCGCACAAATTACATTTTTCAAAGGTAAGCAACAATCACCATTTATAGCTCATTAAGATTGTATTACTGCACACTTATAAATAAAGGATGGAGTTCCTAAAATTGTACGAACTTACTATGATAAAGGTAGAAACATATTCCTTCCTGAGCACCCACAAAGCTTTGACATACTTGGCAGTCATCTACAGTCAGTCTATATCATAAAAACATAACTTTCAGCTTCATTTCATGTAGCTCATACTCTTATGTCAGGTCCCCATGCTGCTCATATCTGCTTCAGATTCATCCTTCCTACCCTCCTAATAACCAGTCATAGAAAATGTAATGCACTGATAGAAATGGGAAACCTTCCTTCCACCACCTCTAACTCAATTCTTTGCAATCCAAGTTTTAGATCATGATTTGTGTTTTCTGAACATAGCCACTGACATTAGAGCACAGCCTATTATTCTTAAGTTACTACGTTACAAAAATTATAACTTCACAGAAAATAGGCAGTTGCAGGGCAGAAACCAATACCCATTAATTTCTCAGGCAGAATACCCATGAACTAGAACATATAAAAGATGCATAGCTCTAGATATCATTACTATGCGCTTCGGTGCATAGGGAGTAGCGATCTCTCTAGCATTAATTTAAATTATCACATTGCTCACAGTAATATAACTACATCATTTGGTATTAATACGCTTAACATTGACACTAAGAATCATCCAACTGGTGTAACTGAAAATGTTTAGTAGCTATTTCAAAACCAAAGAGTAGCAGCGGTCAATGTTTTCTACTGCTTTTCAAAAAGATGTTTGTATAGAGATTACCTAGTACTGTGATTTTAGCTCACTCTTCATATGCATGCATAACTATAAACAAATGGCTAAATCAGTGAACTGTAAGCAGTTCATTATATCTAGCACACCTAACAGTCTGCAAGGCTAAGATTATAGGTGTAAGCTACCTTTATAATTCTTCATAGCAGCAAAATAATAGGCATTATTTATAGACACCAAATGAATACAAGAACAGAAGAAAAACCCTGGAAAAATTAAGTAGAAAAATGTAACCACTGTTACTTGATGAATACATCAGAATACACCAAAATCATGTAGGGACAACTGTGGTTTAGTTCATTCTCACGTGTTTAATAAATGCACTTCAAAACACTGTCCAACATCCCTGAAGCCATGAAAGTATTTAGATTAGTGTTAAAGTAATAATAATAAAATCAAATCCTTCCTATTGATTTTGTTGCAAATACTACTTCAAAGTTTCACCTCTTCTTTTTGGCCCTCCCCCCTTTCTAGGGGACTGTAGTTAAACTGCTCTGGAAATTCCATACCCTCCTAACCAGCCAGTTACAGCGGCATTTGTTACTCTTCTTCACAAGGATCAAGACACAATTCAAAATCATGATCTGAGTACAGAATAAAGACTGAAACCTGCAAGTAAATTAAGACAACAACACCTTTTAACCATTGTAACTTTTTCTATCTAAAAAAACCACAAAACTATTTCTATATTGCTTAACATTGCTCGGTATAAAACACTGCTTCATTATGTACTAGAGTGAAAAAGCATCCAATCCTGTATTAAAAAACCATCAAACATTGCCATGTTTCAGCTGCAACTCCTTATCTACAGCCTACAAAAAAGCTCAAGATAAATATCAACTGTTCTATCCTTTCTCATCATGTAAAGGAGAAAACGATACAAATTGCACCAGCACAAGCCAAACCCCATGACTCCAGGAGGGCCCACCTGAAACCACAAGACAAAGGTGTTCTACATCTGGACCCTGCCGCTCTCACGGAGCTTTCACAGATAACCCCACCCAGGCCTCAAAACACCTGATACTCCTTTACCACATTGGCTTTTCTATAACATCACAAACCAACAGCACTATAACTACAGTTCAACACTTTCAATTTCCTAGCTGCAATTCATGTGAGAGCACGGGCCCGCCAGGAAGCAACAACCGTTTTACACCTAGCTCCTTTAACACAACAGTCACTATGGCGGAGACTCAATACAACAACACACTCAAAAATGCAGACACAGACACCCGAGCCCAAAAAAAAACCCCAGGCAGCTCAAACCCGAGAGCACTGTACCTCACAGAGCCGCGGCAAAGCCGGGCACCACCGGAAAAAGCGAGGCTCTGAAACCACCTCTATAAGAGGATCAGCCGCGGAGCACGTGACGAGCGCGCGACGAGCACGTGATCATCACATGACACGGCTCCATTCTATATAGGCGGTAGGCGGCGGCGCGCCTCAGTAGGGGAGGCTGGTGGAATTGCTTCCGCTGGCGCGTGGAGTTAAAGAGCGGGAAGAGACGCCCGCGTGACTTTAAACTGCAGCAGCTTTAAAGGCGTTTCTGTGAGGAGGGAGGAATTCTTCTGGCCACTAGCAAGGGGGGAGAGGAACGTTTTTCTCAGTCTCGAGTGTGGGCGCTGCTGTGGTGAGAAAGATTAGGGTGGAGACGGAAGAGTGCCGAGGAATGCTACAGCCGTGTTGGAGAGGCTTCTTGAGGGTAAGGCAGGTCATCTCCGCACCATCTACTCGTGTAGCTTATTGAGACTTTCCTGAGTTTTGGTCAAAGCGGACTAATGACAAAGCAGAGATAATTAAGGCTTATATTTTAGTGTAATATTTAATATGTTTTTTTTCACCATGAACACAGTTGGGTGTTGTAATAGAGAAAAAGTGTGAAGTTTTTAAGTGCTTTTAATGGCTATATATGAATGTGGTTATATTGTTAACTGTATACTGACTGCAAAAAGAGGTATGTGTATCAAATGAGGATTTGCCTGCAGTTATTCAGGGTTCTCTGGGGCTCTGACACTCCTCAGGGAAAAGTTGGTGTCACCAAGGAAAAACTCCAATTCTGTCGTGTTTAAATTTTTTCCTGCTTGGTGTGAAAAGGTTGGCTATTGAGTGAAGAGGTTCAAAATCTGCATTATGGATTTTTCTATATTACGGCCTTTTTACTATTATGTAAGCCCTGTAGAACTTTTTTTTGAGATAAATGGGGGTATGTTTATGTGGAAAACATTACTTATTTTTACTTTAGTAGTGCGGTAGTTTGTGTTATGTTTTCACCTTTCATTTCTGGATTGTAAAATGTAATTTTGTAATCTGATTGTATCTTGCATCTTAAAAATAGTGCTGATTAGTATAAATAAATGTTTGGAAATGTGATAAATTATTTTTTATGATGTTAATTGTATCATGGTTAAAGGAAGGCAAATGTGTTTCTGATTATTACCTGATAAAAATATAAGAAGAGCTTGAGTAGGTGTGTAAGGCTGTATAACTTTCCTGATTTCACTGGACTTTATTTCTTAAATTTGCTGTCTAGCTTTCAGAAATTATATTTTTTCTGGCTTGACAGGGGTGATAATCACTGAAGTATGAGTCCTTAGCCAGTAACAATGCTGTAGTTAGAATAATAATGTAAAATCCACAATTAATTGCTTTCAGTGTCAAAGGAATCCCTTATGTTCCATGGCATTGTGCATGACTAGAAGATCTTGGAGCTGATTCAGGATTTTTATCAATCTGAGCAAAATACTGTTGTTCCCCCTTCACCTTATTATTTAAAGGGATTGAATTTATTTGCTAAAATGTTCCATAATTTTTCTGGAAGCACCAACACAGTAGAAGTGTAGACATCTCAACGGTTTTATTGGTTTAAGGAAATATAAATGTGATATATGGGTATGCTATGTCAGCTTAAAGAAGTTAATTTCCCTTTTTAGTAACTCTGGCTATATTTTTAGAGCACTATGGGACTATTTTGTAAAGAGTACTCAACCTGTGACATAGAAGATACCCTTAGCATATTTAGAGTACAGGAAATGTAAAGTAGTACACGAACCTTCTTTCATTAGAGCGGGTAGGCTGTGGGCCAACCATATGCTTATTGGTCAGGCCCTGTGTGGATCTTGCATAGGAGTTGCAGCAGGCTTATTGACTCTATGGTTGGAGTTTTCCTGGTTTCAACATGTGTCCACAGGTGGAGTAGGTAAGGGAAGCCCTCTAATAGACACTGTTGTTGATCTCATTATGAATTCTTCTTTATTTTCCAGGTGCTAACTATTATCTTCTACTGAAATTAGTTTGATTTTTATCTTCTTACTGTTATAATGGAGCAGTTATTTTAACTTAAAATTCAGGTT
>JANHFX010012135.1:106151-122499 GCA_027560015.1 Chloroceryle amazona | reverse complement strand
CTCTCGGAAAAGATAGGCTCGGGCTGTGCTCGGTGTCTCTTTTCGGCTCCGTTCCCGCCCGTTTCCGTGCAGAAAACCGCCCGAAGTTGGAGGCCTGGCGGCGGCACGGGAGACCACGGTGTCCCCGCTTTCCGTACCCGACGCCGGCGCCGAGCCCGGCTCCCGCACACGGCATTTGGCGGGTCGTTTTGAGTTCGGGGCTGGGGCGGAGGAAGGGGCTCCGCCATGGGCAGCCTCGGCTCCCCAGCGGCAGCGGCTCGGCCTCGAGCGCCGGGCTGTGTCGCTTTCCTGGTCGGCGGGTCCGCGCTCCGCCGGTGCCCGGGGTGCCGATGAATGGGCTAATGTGTTGCGCTCCCGTTTCCTGCTTTACACCCCTACGAACCCACTCGGGGAGACGGGAACGCGCGGGGAACGCACAGCCGCGCTCAAATATTTTCTTCTTTCTGTTTATCTCTGCAGGTAAAGTGGAGCTGCATGGGAAGCTCATAGAAGTTGAACATTCAGTCCCTAAAAGACAAAGGTAATTTATTTTTGGTGCTGTTTGATACATTATTTTTGTTTGATTTTTTTTTTTCTTTGTGTTTTACCCGTCTTGCCCTCAGCTACCCAGCGAGATGCAATTTGAAAAATGCTTAGGTTTGTGTTTCTCTTCCCTGGAGATAAATGGACCGCTTTCTTAAACCCACAGGCGTGCACGCTGAGCTGGTGTCCTAGAGGTTTTCTAGAGTCACTTCATGTATTTCTAATGTAGTGTCTTGGCTGGTCACCAGTAGTGGTATTTAATTTTTAATTTTTTTTTAAAAAACACGGTTTTTGGGAGAAGCAAGTTATGATCTGATGGCAAATGACTGTGAAGATTTTAAAATTTAAAGTTCCACAAGAAGACTTAAAATCTGGAGTTAGTATGAAATGAAATGTGGTGTTATGAATTGTATGATGGGCAAGCACGTGAGCTTTACTCCAGCAACAAAAAGCATCTTGTAAATTTACTGGTATACCTTTTTTTTAATCCTGCCATGTTGGAGTCTGCAGCATTTCATAGGCATGTGGTAGAAATCTCATCCACATCTCAGACGATTTTTCATCATTATTTTGAGCTGATCTATAGAAGCAGCAGGAGAAGGACTTCTTCCCAATAAGAACTGGATTTATGCATCCTTAATTTTTAAATGAGTGTTTAATTTTTGTAAGGCATTAATATTGCTGGGCCTCTTGTAAAGAAGTGATATTTGCAATAAAGCAGGGTAGTACTTTTATACTGCCTGTAGCGATTCAGCCTGCTTCTTTTACAGATACTTAGATTATAGAAAACCTGGTGTGCGCTAGAGAGTAAAAGAAAAATAGATCAAACTTTCCACGTGCTTGTTCCTGTACTCCATTATTCCATATGGGAGGTATGTCTGTATAACTTTGCTAAAAGGGGCTTCTACAATTTCAGGGTTATTTTTAAAAGTACAGTATTTTTAAAATAGCTGATTTGAAAAGGTGAGTTAGCTGTGTTGATGAGTGTTGTATCTTGGTATTGTGAGAATTAGAAGTTTAGCCCCTATTTAGTGTTAGAGGAAAGCTTTGCTGAGAAAGTGGAGGATTTTTTTTTTTGGGCCTCTGGTTAAAGGAGGGGGGAACCTTTCTGGACTACTTCATAGCATGTTAATCTTTATGGTTATATTTATTTGATGCTTTTCATTGGAAATTAATGCTATATGCGCTCTTTCTCATTTAATATGCAAGGTTTCATTTGCAGTAGCCTATATTTCAGATCTTTTATATATGAAAATGCTGTTGTAGATAGAATATATTTTTAGATTTAAGAAAATTCCATGGGGCATATAGGAATTGTTAATTTCCTGTTAGTCTCTGTAATAACTTTAATATAATGCTTATTAATCTTAAGCTTGCTCAAATGGTATTCTATTACTGCTGTTCAAAACAAATTAATTTCACTCACATAAAGGTAAATTTAAAACTACTGGTACCTTTTTTTTAAAATGTGTTTAAACGTATTTTGCTGTTCTTTCAGCTATCAGCTGAAATGGTGTAAAAGTCCATTCTTCACATTGGGTAGTGTGTCTTCCTATCTGTCTGTGAATTAGCAATTACCAGAAACATGCATCTGTCTGTAACTTGTTGGAAAGAATTTTGCACTGAACTGAAGCACTTTTCTGGGTACGTGTTGCCTACATACAGGCCTCTTGAAAAAATGACAAATGTAATTGTATCAGCATACTCATATTGCTTCTCCCAAAGCCCCCATTTGTTAAAACACTGTTTCATTGTGCAGTATCATGTTGGAATGTATTAGATGCAGTTCAGATTTATACTGCTGTTTAACAGAAAATTGAATTAAATGTCTCATAACTGCACTTCCTTCCCCTTTGTTTCTGCTTGCCCTCTCCCAAAATCAAATAGAGAAAGCACTTAAAATTCATTCAGTGGCCTCCATATGTAACAGTGACTCTCATTCATTTTATAGTTATCTAATAGTTTTTCTTTTGAGGGGGTGTTGGTTGAAAAGTTGGAGGGTTTTTTCCATGTTTCTATACATTGCCTACTGGGTGTGTATTTAGAGTTGTTAGGCATGTGTAAAAACAGTTTTCTAATGTTGAGTATTTTGGTGTAAACTAGTATCAACTGGTTATTAAGGGTGCTTTCAAAGTAACTTATTTGAAGTCTTAGTATCTTTTTACACAAGGGAAAGGTGTATGTAGATGGAGCTGGGGTGTGGGGGGTTGTGTGTTACTCACCAGGCCCACCCAGTGTGTTTGCTGGGGAGTGCTTTCCAGAGAGACCTGCATGCTCCAGTGTGTGAGATACGGTTAGAGAACTGCCACCATTTAAAAAAAAAAGTGAATGTGTCAAGTCTGTCTTTCAGCATGAGTGTACAATTAATAGTTTGGTCAAACGATTACTTCATAAGAACAGAAATTGTTTGGTAGTGCACTAAAATTATTCAGTATTGACCTCTGCTGCTGCAAGGCTGCTCTGTGTGGAGTCCTAGCTCCCCTCCTTACAACCTCCTCGAAAAAAAAAAAAGTAGTATATTTTTTTCTTTTTAACAGAGTGTGTATGTTAGCACTTGCAAAGGTAGCTTGTGGGTATCTTTATCCAGAGGTAGCTGAGGTGCATGGGAGGAAAGGGTAAGGGTTTGGTAATCCATATCCTCATCACATAAAGGAAGGTCAAAAGGTGGTGTCAGCTAGGGTTGCCATAAAGATGAGCTGAATCTAGAAGACAGAGGAGTGTGCCTGCCTTGTTATTCAGGGTGAAATTCTTGCACCCAGTAGTCACTGCATTCCAGCTCTTGCTGGATCTTCAGATTTGAAGTGGGCACACCCAGGTTTGCAGAATTACCTTTCCTACCTGCTGTGGAAGGAAGGAGAGTGCCTTCTGTGTGGCACATCTAAAAACAGTCAAGGGGATACACTGCCGTTGGAAGAAGGGGCCTGGTCAAGGTTTCCTCTATGAAAGGATGGAACATTATTTTGTGGGAGGTGCAAAGTGTTAAATAAGGCTGGAGTAGCTTTCTAACTTACTATTGAAATCTCAAGAGAATGCCAAAGGAATGCAGCATTTCTGCTTTCAGACCCCTCTGTGGAGGAAACTATTGTAATATTTAAAGGTTTAGGTTACTTTTGCATAAAGTTGGAAAAGGCATTGTAATAATTCTGACTGCTGGTCATGCTCTGCGAGGGAAGGCAGGGCACCGCTAGTCACAATTGCTGCTTAGATGAGTTTTCTTCTAGCAAAGCTGCAGCGCGGGAGGAGGATGATGATAACCCATGGTGTACGTGCGCCCGTGCCCATGAAACTTGTGGCGCAAGGCTTTGGGTACTACCTGTCCACAATCCAAGAGCAGCTGGTATCTTGCAAGGCGATGTACGCTGCAATCTGATTATTCAAATGGCCCTAATGTCACTTGTGTGTGATGAGGGGGGGAGGGCGGACACTAACCCCAGGCACCTGGGGCTGTGTCTGGTGCAGCTTCCTGGCCATGGCTCCCGTGTCCAGGTGGGCTTCCCACCCAAAGCTGTTTCACCATGCCTGCTCCTGGGGCCTTCAGGTGTTTAAAAGGCTCGCAACACCTCAATTGGGGTCATGGTGAGATGTTTTTCCAATTAGATGGTTAATTTTCCTTTTACCTCACCTCAAGAGCTTTGTTGAGAAAATAAATTCAGTATGTCTTTTCTGTGGGGTTTGATTTGGGAGAGGAGCAGAAGAGGGTAGCAAAGGTGTACCTTGTAGATCTCTTAATGAACTGTGCTGTGGGGAGTATGATGAGCTGCCAGCTGTGCTTCACCTCTAATGCTGAGGTATCTGAAGGCTGATTTGAGGGCAAATGGGCCCCAAATCCCTCATGCAACCATTTCTGTTGGAGGGTGAACCTTATGCCGCTGAATGGGCATGGGATTGTGTTGCTAATTTCCGGTATAATGAAGTGGTGGGAAATGGCTTGGTGAGGCTAAAGTATGTATGGTGGCTACAATGATCACAGTTACAAAAAAAAAAAGTATGTCACTGATTTTTAGTTTTGTATTTCAGTAAATACCAAGCAGAGAGAAACATGCTGAATGTAAGAAGACATGATAGAAAAGACAGCATTTATTAGGTCTATGTACACTCTTTTCTGCAGAAAGAGGTGGAGGACTACACCCAGTTCCAAACTAGAGTGTTTTTAAGAGTGCAAAACTTTGCATAGCCATTTTGGGTTTTTATTCTTTTTTTTTCACATTTAATTTACTGTGTTCATATCTGGAAAAATTATTATTTTTAAATCTTTGAAAGCTTACAATTAGAATGGAAACAAACCTGGATAGTGGTGATGATGCCTACATAGACAACAAGTCGTCATGGCAAGAACAGGTAGTTCTTCACTGTTATGTTGTTGGAAGCTTAATATCTATAACTGATACTGTATGATCATTAATTAAAAAAAATAATTCCTTGTTGAAATTAAAAAAAAAAAGCTGGAGTATGTGAAATACAGCTTTAAATGAAAAAAAATCAGCTTTTTTCCCCCATCCTTCAGCATGTTCTGAAAGGGTTGGTCCTGATTTCTTTTTGCTACTTTCCCCTTAAATAAGGTACCTTGAGAACATAGTTGTAGCGAACCTTAAATTGTGCATAGATATGATAAATTTTGAAGGGGTGGAATAAAAAAACATTTTGGAAATGTAATTCGAGAGTAGTAAAATATAATCAAGAAATGTTTAAAATTTTACTACCACCCCCAAGCACGGGGTAATAACATTTTCCACATATTTGAGACCTTGAAGGTATTTTTGTAATAATGGGACTGTGTTCACTTCGGTTGCTCTTTTAAGTGCAGAGCATAGGACTCCACAGTGCTGGAGTCTTTTTATGGCTTCTGGCTAGCTAGTGAGTGGACTTCAAATGCTTAGTTTTGACCTGAAAAATTCTTAAATGGCCCATGATTTTACTTACCTAGCAGAAAATGTGAAGCTTCTCATAATGGCCAGGACAGAAGGACCCAAGTGGAATTAAAATACACCTAATACTTAACCACGAACTGGACTAGCTTTTCAGGGAAACTCACAAAAATTGTTCTTCACTCCTTAGACCTGCTCCTCTCCTTAAAAGCTAAGATGACATTAGGATTTTAGCCTTCTGGGATTTTAGTAACAGATACATAGTGCCATGGAGCACAGTTAGAGACTTCCTGGTGATTTCATCCTTGCATGAGCCCAGTGTGATGGGTGCAGGGCAATGTTGTTGTGGGATTTTTTTTTTTTTCCTTCTTGTCATTTAAGAGTCTAATATATTCTTGGAATTTGCTTATTCTGAATCAGTAAACAGATGGAGAATGGGTGCAAAAATTAAACACTAATTTCTAAGTAAGGAGGATAACTTCTCATGTTTTATAGAGGTAAAGTGATAGGCAGAAAAGTTTGCATGTGACTAAAAGCAACTCAGTATTACCAGGTGCATATGTAGTTCCAGAGTGCTTAAATACGATCCTTTTTTAATGTGCGTTCTCATTTTGTTTTCATGCACAAAATGTTTATCTGGATGTCAGCCTGTTTATCTCAAATGGTGCATAGAATTATATGTTGAGTTATATGCTAATTACTGTGAAAGCCAAGATAAAACCATAACTATGTCATATTTCTAGATAAAATAAGGTATTACCAGAAATACTTGTTGTATTACTTTATAGTTTTAATCTGAGGCTTCCATGTATTTTTGTTCTGGGAATACCAGGAGTATGCACTTGTATACCTTTCCATCCTACGTCTTTGCTGTATAAGTCTTATGTTAGTTGTACAGGTAAATGATTGCTGTACATAACATCCAAAATCTCCCTGGGTGTGCTGGGGAGTTTCCCTCAGTTAAGCCCAGTGGTTACTGGTGCTATCCAGCCTCTCTGGGCAAGTTTATCCATGTGGGTATTTCAGAGGCAGTTGTTCCTTCTCATCACCTCTAACAAGTAATTCAGCTTTGAAGAGTTCCTCTATGAGAGCAAGAGTTCCCATGTATTAGAGCATGTTTCAGGTAATTGTAAAAGAAATTATATTATCGTATTATCTCTGGCTTTGCTTCTTTCTAGAACTGTGTGTGTTGAAAGACACATAGGTTTAACCAACAAGAAAATATTGATGTTTGTAGTTGGATTATTTGCAAATAAAATGTTAGTAGGGTCAATATTCAGGTAAATGTCAAAATACAGTATATCTAATGGCAGTGAAAGACCAAAAAGTGTGTTGTTTTCCAGGCATTTTTAGCAAGTGTATTGAAACTTATAAAATTAAAATTTTATTAAATTGTTATAAATTGCTATTTTGCTAAAGCGTATTATCATGGCAGCTGGCACAAGAGAAACCTGTAGTATAAAAGCTGTCTCCTGTGCAAGTCTTAGCAGCGATGTGCCTACCTCATTGCCCACATCTTCATGGTGCAGTAGAATCAGCATCAACCAAAATGGTGCTTGTGCAAATCTGGATGGAAAACTGCCTCTAACAGGTAAAATTCTGTATTTTTAATCAGGGTAAAATTTTAATAACAGCGCAAATAACAGTGAGGCAAAGAGGGCTCTGAGTCTTCTTGGGTATGGGACTCAGTATTGAAATTGAATCTTGAAATGAAAGGTCTTCAGCTGGAAAGGGCCTGACTCCATTTATTTTTTTTTTGGCATCTTGTTCATTTTGTAACTGTAGTCTGGTGAGAAATAAAGCAGAGAAGCATTTCAGAGACAATGTGCATGTATATGTCTCTCTCTGTGTGTAGATATATATACACACATGTATTTTCAAAGATTATAGTACCATAAAATAATTTTCAGTTTAAGAAGAGACCTGCTAAAAATATCTGGAGAATTTATAAAAATAGTAAGGTTGGATATTTTTTTTTGCTAGTGCTGGTACACTTGAACACAACTGGAGATGAATGTTCACTTTTGAAATATTAACTTTCATGCTTAGCTGAACTTTAGGAATGCTATTTTAAAATATGTAGTCTACACCATGTGTCTAATACACTTTTCTTCTCTGAAAATAGCAGTGCTTTGTTGTTTTGGTAAATTGATTTTATTTTAAAATGATAAATGTCCAGGTCCTCTAGGTTTTCTCTCAAAAATGAAGCTCATTTCACCTTAATGAAGGTTTAACTATTGTAGTGCAGAAATCAAAATTCCAGATATAGGGAACTCTAGTCTGTGCGAACAAAAATTTGCATTGGAAAAAAAACAAACCCTCAAATTATTTTATTTAGGTTCACAGTTACTTATTTTCCTGAAACTTCATGTTAAATAGCATTTAGAAATGAAATAAAAAGCTTGTGTTTGGATTTGGAGTTATCTGTGAAATATCTAGTGTGTGTGGATCAAGGTGGGAGTTATTTTCTATGAATAAGCAGGGCGAGAAGGCTAGTTGTGAGAAGGAGGGGACTTATGGTGTGTGGGGAACACCTCAAATGAGTTGTACTATGCAGTTGCTCCACACGGCTTTTGTCTTGGGGCCTGATCCTCCATTCTCTATGCCCTTTCTCCTCTGCCCTTGGAGGAAGTTAGCATGCTGTGGGGAGGCTCTTGGGAAACTGGGTTTGCAAAACTGCTCTAGCTTTGACAGGGAGAGCACATATCATCTAGCAAGGGCAAAAGATATGTTGTGTATTTTTTTCTGTTTTTGTAAAAAAAACAAACAAACCCAAACCCCAATAGTTTTAAAACAGTTATAGAACAGCAGATCATCCAGAAATTTAATTTTTGGTCATGGAATGGGTTATTTGGTTTATACATGTAAGGGGGATTCTCTGTGTGATGGCAGCTTCCTGGTTATCATAGAAGAATAGTTGAATTTTTCCTCCTACGTCTAGAGTGAAAAATTTCAGAATAATGTCTCTAGCACTGTGCTTGAAAAACAATCTGTAGGATGTTTGAGGAATTTAGGTAGTAGTTTAATCCAGGATAACAGACAACACTTACAATGTGAACCACGTCTGGTCTTTTTCCTGATGTGAATTAAAATTCTGATGAGTGTGCTTTAAATTATTTTCCAGTGAGAGTTTTGTTGCAACCTTAAGCAGGTAACAGGAAAAAAAAAAATCTATTTGTGTCTTGGAATATTACTACTAATTTTGAAATGGTTTTTCACATAAGCTTGCTAATTGTATACCAGCTTGCACAGGTTCCCCTCAGCATAAAGGTGCTGGTCTGTTACAGATGCCTACTGTGCTGTAATGAACATGGGTATTTCCTACTGATGGAATTGGATCCCTGAATGAACCACATCTTTCTTTGTGGAAAGCCAGCACTCTGGTGTGCAGAGGGAGCTGTTCACCAGGGTCAAGTGAGAGGGACTCAGTGCTAAGTGTTGTTTTAGTGGTATTGATCACAGTGGGTGCTGGTGCTAATCAACAAGAGTTATTTTATGGTGAGCTTTGCATTAACAGAGGTTTGGTTATTTAAGGAAGTTCTAGGTGGTGGTGGGCAGCAGCCCAGCTTGGTGTCAGAGTTAAACCTGCTGATGCCAACCAAGAGGTACTCCTCTTGATCTGAACAGAAGTGCTGAAATATCTTAATGCTTGATTGTTACCTGACTGTATGAACTTGGCTCTAAGAAATGTGCAACTTTTGAGGAAGATAGGCATTTAAAACTGTCTATGAATTCAGATTATCTCTCAAATACATAGTAAAAGATGGGAGACACGTAGTTGAACGTGTGGTCTGTAGATTTGCTATCACTTAATGAAGGAATTAGTGGATCCTAGAGTACAACACAAGTATTTTAAGTTGTTTCTTCTAATAACCTGTTGCAAAATATGTGGACAGCTCTTAATGTCAGTGCAGAGATTTCTTTTAAATGCTGTGTACTCATCATTAAGCTTCTTTCTTGAGCTTAATGCTGGTGCTCGGTAGCAGTGCTATAAAGTTGTTTTTATACTAGTAAAGCTGGTTAATTTGAAGGTGTACCAAAATGCTTATTCTGTTAATTTTTTTTCTTAAGAATACCTCTCTAAAAACCAAACCAAACCCAAACAACAACAGCCAAACACCCCACATTTAAGTTATGATGGTCAAAAAGTAGGTGAACATTTATTTATGAAATACTGTTTGCTACCCAGTCTGAGTTCTAATAGCAAATGGTGAGGTCCTCTTGTATTTGGTATCTTGTTTCAATTTGCTGCTTATTTTGATCGCATTAACAATGCATTTGCTTAGAATGAGTTGAGAGGAAATGTATATAAAATAACATTATTTCTACCTTAACTGCTCTCTTAAACACAAAGTGACTGTTGCCAAGTAAACATACCCCAAATTCTGCCTTTAACATAGAACTGTAAGCTTACCTAAAGTTAAGTACATACCTTTTGTACAGCTGGGCTTGATGACAGTTGTTAAACAATGAGCAAAAGATTCTTTTCAGGTATGTAGCATGTACTTAACCCATATAAAGTTGAAGATATCAATCACTCTTTGAAAGTAATCTTGGGACAAGGTTTGGAAGATATATAATTATATTTGTAAACCTCTTCAAGCTTTTACATTGAGTTAAATATCGCTTTACTTTTGTATTTGACTGACTTAGTAAAATTACAGAATTGCATTCCCTTGCTGTGGCTGGCTTTTGCCTGCCTCTGTGGCAAATAATAAGCTTATGTATATGTCTCTTCTTCCTGGCCCTTTTGCTCACATCACCAGATCCACACAGTTCACTTACTATGACTGTTACTGGTTTTGCATACGTTGGATTAAGTTCAGCATCTTAAACTGAAAATGCTACTTCTGAATGCACGAACAACAGTACAGATCCAGCATCTCATGTGTGGTTACGTCAGTCTCCTGTTGTACAGCAGTGCTGTGTTTTGTGCTGCAGCGCTTCAAAATGGCTTTTCAAAGGAAAGTTCAAGCTGTCTTTTTAGCTGTAGAGTGCTGGTGGAAATCTCATGTGCTTCTGTGTTCCAGAAAGTCTCTCTTTGACTTGTGTTACTGGGTGTATCATTTTGCGTGGCAGTCTTTTTAAAAAAAAAAAAAAGGCAAGGCATGGAAAAGTCTATCCAAAACTTATTCGTGCTTCAGCACGATGAAGCCCTGCAAGTTCCTGTGGAAGAAATGGCATTTGAGCGGTGATAGTTTTCTGGAGGTGGTTGTTAGGTGTGTTCTATCTAATGAGACTTGGTCTACATGAGGAGAACTTTGCCTGGTTTGAGGGGGTCTGAGCAGGTGCCCTGACCTATTTCTTTTCACTGTAACATCCATCTCTGAACTTCCCTTGCACTTTGTGGATAACGTGGTTACAAAGTATTAAAGCATGTCTTTGAGGTTTGAGTGAGGAAAGAGGGAGTGGTTGCTTTGTTTTGAGGCTTTTCGTAGCTTCAGTTCTGTTTGTTACTGGTAGTTGTCTCACTCTGTAGCCCAGTACTAGGAACGAAGCTGGTGCCAGCATGGTTTGAAATGAACTGAGTTTTTGTGAGGTGATGGTGGAGGAGATGGGTAAAGAAGACATATGAATAGTGGTGTTAGCAGAAAATAATCAGTAACTGCTAAAGAGGGATGATTGATTTTCTATGTCTGCATCTTAAAATCAGTCTTCCTTATGCTGATTTTTTTCTTTTGTAATTCGGTAATTCTAACTTTCTCCTGTGCTTTATTTCTTTAAACTGTTCTTGAATCCTCAGTTGTTTAGCATATCTATGTGCAGCTGGAACAGTTGAATTTCAAAGATGTATTTAAGCTATACTAAGCTATACTTTCAGGTGAAAGCGACTTGATCTATTAGTGGGGGCAGGTACCACCTCATTTGGGTATCTCTGTAACAAATCAGTACCATATAACTGTAAAAAGAAGATAATAATTATTGCCTTGGTGTGATATGTTTGCACATCTGTATATAAACTAAATTTGAAATAATTGCTAAATAATTTATTAAACTTGGTAAAAATTATCATATCATTCATATGAACTTTGTTCCTAACCTTGATTTAAGTGTCTAGCAAAATGCTATGCATTTGAAAACTACAAGTTACTAAATGCAAATAACCTTGACGTTAATGATTACTAACATGTAAATTGTAATTGTGAATTAACTGGTTAGCTGTAGCATGATATAGGCCTTTTCACTACTTTTAAACTAACTGATCGAAATTGACACTGTTTCTCAGTTTAATACAAAGTGGACTAAAATAGTGTAAACACTAAAAGATGCCTGATGTAAAAAGTGGTTTTCAGTGCAGAAATGTAAGCTTTTTTTAATTCTCTGATCATAAGTGTATTTAAATTTACAGTGACAGTGAAAAAGTCAATGCTTGCTGTGATCTTCATCCTCAAAACATGCACTATATTCTATGTTTTCTGTGAAAAAGGAAATTAAAAATAGTGGAGTAATTTAAAAGGTGGCAATCCTATAGTTGCGTTATAGGCCACTTCTTAAAGTCATGGCAGATTTTTTAATAGTATTAGGAAAGCGGGGGAAATTGTTAAATACTGCCTGTAAAGGTTACTAAAGAAAATACACTTATACGTCTTAAGTGATTTTTCAACATAACTTGTCTTTAAAAGAAATTGTAAAATTGAAATGTTGTATAATTAAAAATTTGTGAACAATTGAATTTTAGTTGTTGACTTTTCCAGTTGATCAAAATGAAATGATACTCTAAGGCTCTCATCAAGGCCTGGTATGAAAGCTCATGGATTGCTTTCAGATGTTATACTATGTAAGCCTGTGTGCACTAATCAAAGCTGCTTTGACAAAAGCACAGAAGATTGTTTTAGTAATTCTTAAAAATGAAGTTTAATGAGACATAATTATTTCTGTTAAGTAAATATTAAGAGTTGTGAAAGACTCTGTACCCACAAGCTGTGATGCTTTAACTCTGCCAGTACAAAATATTTATTGTGATTGTGGATTTGCTAGTGTAGATGTACTTACCTTGACCAAAATTATTGACCCTTAAAAAAGGAGAAAATAAGGTCTGTAAACTCTAGAAAGCTTTGCAGTGTCATTACTTTATAAATTTAACTTTTTAAAAACATGTTAATCAGTTATTTTTTTCCAGTAACCTGTCTTTAGATCAAAACTTGATGTAGAAAATGTGTGCCAAGTGTGTATATTTATCTCTACATCCCAACTGAAAAATGATGTATTTTACGCTTTGAGGGTATATATATTTTTTTTGAGACAAGGGAACACATTTCTAATTAACATACTTTTTGCTGTAAGTACATCCATGTAATTTTATTTGGTGTACACAATTACACAAATTTTGTGTATTTGAATAGGATTTAATCTTTGGGGTGAAATCTTCAGAGAAAATTACTTAAAAGAAGTTACAGTATCTGAAAACCTTAAGCCTAATTTGTTTCTCTCTGCAAGTAACTTAAGTATAGAAAAAATGGCTTATTTTTGGTTTATCTGGTGACATTCAGCATAAAAATGACCAAGCCTGACAGTAGAGCGGTCACTTTCTATGACTTTTGGGTTTTAACAGGGCAAGAGAAAGGAAGGAAAACTTTGGTGGTGATAGTGCAAAACCCACACACTCTAGTACTCCTCTAGTAAAGGTGTGTTATCTCTTCTGCTTTAGGTCACTTAATCAGTTTAAGGCCATGTGGAATTGCCATTAGTAAGGGCCAGCACTTAGAAGAATGCTATTTCTTCTTGTTGGTATTCAATTAGCTCAACAGTGTACTAGCAGAATAATTACTAGAGAATCAAATGAGGATTGTTATCTGCAGCATCCTAGTTGTTGTGTGCATCAGTTTATACTTTAAAAGTATCTGTTTTGTTGTTCAGTGTTTTTATTTTAACTAGTGTGAATCAGGTTTATTGTGTTGAATACTCTGAAATAGAAGAACTTATTTTAAAGTAAAAATAATAGGAAATGTATGGTAAATTTGACGTTTCTTCTGTTGTAAAAGTGGTGAAGTATTCTATAAAATCTATTTCTGGTAGTGTGATCTAAAAGATTGTTAAAAAGCTTTTTGTCTCACTAGTGTTTTTTAAACTTTTCTTGATTTGTCTCGAGTTTGAAGGGTGGAAAGTAGTAATAAGGAAATAAGGGTTTGTGTTTTTAAAATAAAAAATATTTTTCAAAACAACCCATTGGACACATAGGGAGACTAACTGCAGGTCTTTGTTAGGCTTCTCTGGAAAATCATTAGTATATCTTTTAAATACTCAATTATCCTGTCAGTATAAGGTTGTCCTCTTGCGAGTATTATACACATTTATGAAAAATAATAAAAAAAAAAATAAATTTTTTGGCCAGGATGGATGCAGGATGAAAGCCATGTATTTGCGTGTACACACATACACGTACTGCGTCCCTTGGGTGACTTTAAATACTGGAGAGAGACTGAAATGTGTGGCTGTACATCTGAAAGTGTGGATTTACTCTGTGCTCTTCTTAGCTCTGCTTTTAGTTTATTTTTTTTATTTTAAGCACTAGGACTTTATTCATATTTTGAGAGATTATTATTTAGACAGTTGCCTTAAATGAAGTACTATGCCCTTGTTAACATCCTTTTATATCATGGAAGAGACTTGAAAATGCTAGCGAGCCTGACTGTTAGCTGATGTTTACATATACACTTAAAATCAGACTAAGAAAGATTTTTCATTTATTCTATTTACAGCATATAAGCTTTTTGAAGTTAGGTAGTGCTTTCAGCCGCATGAGTGTTTCAGTGTTTCCATTTCCAAGACCCCACAGGAATTTTCATTTATAGTGATAATTTTAGAAATTGGACATTAATTTGCCACTTTTTGTAAAGTAGCCTGAGAGAGGCAGCAAACAGTCTTTTCTTTAAGAAGTCTGTGTGGGGCGAGACAGCAGAGAAGTGTGCACTGCGATGGGTCCCTGAACTACCTTAACAGAATCACAAAATCACAGAATGGTAAGGGTTGGAAGGGACATCAAGATCATCTAGTCCAATGGACTTGGTAAAACAGGTTCACCTAGAGCAGGTTGCACACAAATATGCCCAGGTGAGGTTTGAAGGCCTTCAGAGGAGGAGACTCCACAACCTCTCTGGTCAGCCTGTTCCAGGGCTCTGTCACCCTCACAGTAAACAAGATTTTTTCTGATGCTGAGGTGGAATTTCCTGTGTTCCAGTTTGTGACCATTGCCCTTTGTCCTATGACTGGACACCACTGAAAAGAGACTGGCCCTGTCCTCTTGACACCCACACTTTAGATGTTTATAAGCATTGATAAGATCCCTTCTCAGCCTTCTCTTTTCCAAGCTAAACAGCCCCAGGTCTCTCAGCCTTTCCTTGTAAGGGAGGGGTTCCATTCCCTTAATAATCTTTGTAGCCTTCCATTGTACTCTTCCCAGTTGTTCCTTGTCTCTCTTGAACTGGGGAGCTCAGAACTGGACAGAGTACTCCACTTATGGTCTTACATGGCAGAGTAGAGGTGGATTAGAGCTTCCCTTGACCTGTTAGACACATTTTTCATCTTGAACCGTTCTTAATGTCTAATGGTTTGTTCAGTTTAAGCTTTCAAGTATCTTGCTCTCAACCTGAAAAGTTTAAATTGGATATTTAATAGCAAAAAAAGTTGAAGTAAAAAAAGCTGAGAGACTAGAGAACCTCTGCAAGAGAGCTCTTGCGATTTTATGCTATAAATCTATAGGCAGAGCACCTCTTGCTATTTTATGTCAAGCCTTATTTTACTTGCTCTCCATTCCTCAAACCAGAACTAAATATGACTGGTTAATTTGGAGCACACACTGAATTTAAACTGAGTATCACCAACCTTGGTTTCACTTGAGCCTGACCTGAACAAGACCAAAATGGGTTAGACTCCCTGTCTGTGGCTGTGGCTTAAGGAATATGGAAAGTGTTTCCAATGTTCTCTGCAAACACAGGCTCATGGTTGAGGAAGTTGGTCTCAGCAGCATGGTGGCTACTGAATTTGTCTATGAATGCTGCTGAGTTCATTCAGATATTTCAATTTGAGAAGGGTGAATCACTGAGCTATAAGTCAAGATCTAGTCTGGTGCCATACCTCCTGTAGCAAAAAAAGTTGCCCAAACTCTTACATCATATGTGATATGTGTCATTTATTTCCATTGAGTTTCTAACTGAAGTGTGAACTTCTGTGATGGTAGCAGGGAAGACATGCAAAATAGAATCACTGTGATTCTATATCCAGTAGTTGTTTTGTGCAGCAAAGTATCATGTTAGCTTTTTTAGTTATTCAAATCTTGGTACCCCATTTTTTTGTCTTCCAGAAATGACACTGAAGTATCCCATGCCATGTCTTTCCCCTCTTTGAGCTCTTTAAAGGGAGCTGAATTAATTGAGAATATTATTATTTTTCATTTCCCTATCTACAGCTCCCAGACCCTAACTTGACCATGTATTGCAGAATCATCATAACCAAGCTTTAGTCTAGAGCTGCTTCTTCCAGCTGACGTAAAACTTCACAGTCCATAATGGAAATACTGACCTTGCAGATCCTGTGGGCACTAAGAAAACAGGAGAAGGGAGAGATGAAGCCTTGGACTGTTTTGGTGGCTGAAGGGAAAGGAGGGTTGAGAAGAAAGATAAAAGATGAGCATTGTGTTCCGTCATTAGGGGTTTAGTAGTTCATACAGGATAGGATTTTAAATAAACTTATTTTTGCATGTTCAGAAGCACTTTTACATTTAAATGCCATTTTTAGTCTTTCATATACCTCCTGAATGTTTTCACTGTTATGCACATCCCTGTTAATTGCAAGTTAGTGGTAGGGTGGGAGAATAAATGGCAAGTGACCGTAGCTCTAAAATGTTTGGTCAACAAAAATCAGACTAGTAGTTCAATTTTTTAAGGAATACTGATTCCTGCTCTGAAGAGGAGGAGGAGAGAAAGAGAAACTGAGACATTTATAAATAAAATACCCGCCCCCCC
>JANHFX010012135.1:0-97275 GCA_027560015.1 Chloroceryle amazona | reverse complement strand
TCCATGTAAGCGTTTCCCGTGTGCTGTCCATGTAAGCGTTTCCCGTGTGCTGTCCATGTAAGCGTTTCCCGTGTGCTGTCCATGTAAGCGTTTCCCGTGTGCTTCCCAAACCTGATAGAAATGGCTGAGGGTGACTGATCTGAGAATTAACTTGTTTTTTTGGTATGAACTTACTCTGAAGATTTTGTGTAGGATTAGTGAGTATCAGAGCAGAGCATATGATTCAGAAAAATGTGATTTAAGCATGGATGCTGGGCAGTGTTGAGCCAAGGACATTAAAATGCTTATACCTCCTTACATGTATGTAGCTATTACTGCTTGTATGTTATAGGTATCTACCCACCCTGTTTCCCATCTGATTCCTGATTTTTAAATTATTTCCCCTCCTCCATTGCTGCAGTATCTGTAATGACATCTGGTCTCAGACAGATGTTCCCTCTGAGCCACCCTTTAAAAATGCTGTCTTCCTAAAATACTCAAGGAAAAGTTAAAATTGTCCCTATTAACATCATCTCAACCTTGCCTAGATGTCCTGAAGTTGCTTGGGCAAACCTGACTTTTTGTCTTGGCACAGAATTTAGAGGACCCAAATTAACTTCTACAATACTTTTGCATTCTTTTGTAACATACTTTGCAAGCAGCCCTGATAGTTTGTGGACAGACTTCCTAAATTCTTAATTTTAAGTGCGGGTGGTCCATCACTTCTGCCCTAAGTAAGTAAGTTTTGTATCATCTCAAAAGGGTGCTGATGATAAAATACAGCAACTGGTGGTTAAGTTCATCTCAGGGAATTGTCTTACATCAGACTTATCTTGGGCTCTTTTATTGGTGCTAAAAGACTTCGCAAGAACTTAGTTTGAGCTCTGTAAGTTTCGGACAATTCCTCCTTAAACAAGTCTTTTTTGCAACCAGTTGCTTGGTAGGGAGAGTAGAAGTTTATACATACAGAGAAGGATGTATATTGAAGCAATGTTCTTGCATAGTGCTTTCTGAGGAGATGGGGTGTGCGTGTGCACATGTGGCAGTTGGAGTAACTTTACTTACACTGCTTCTTATAGTCCCTCTGTGCCAATCTGCTTGCTTCATGTCTCCTTTGTTAATTGCTTGAATCAAGTTTGATTTCTAATGGGTGTGAAGTCCTTAACAAAGCCAACTGGTGAAAGAGGGCTCTAAGTTAGTTGAGTCTATCAACCCTAACCTTTGAGTCTATCAACCCTAATATCTTTGATATTGAAATACAAAATGCACTTAGTACCCAGGAACACCTTTCTTTTCACAGTGGCACAGGGATATGTGAAAAGAGTGGAAGAAGCATTCATGGTTTTGTGAAAACTTTTTTTCCTAGTATAACTCTTATTAGGAAAGTTACCTTGTCATTCTTTGCAAAAGTATTTTCTTAAGCTTTGTTAAAACAGTTGTCTTGTTTTAATTTTGTTCTTTATAGAAGACAAGCATTCTACATGGGAAACCTACAGGTGTACCCCTAGCAGTCAGTGTGCATGACTCTAGTTTGGTGTTTTGCAGCTGTTCTTGTTGCCAGTGTGTCACACAGTGGTACCTGTAAGTCCTGGGTTGTGTGGGACTTAGACCCAGTGACCGTCTGTGTGCATATCCAACAGACAGGATCCTTGGCTTACAACAAATCACACACAATAAGGAAGGTGTCAATGTTCTCAAATGCAGCTTGTTGGGTTTGGAGAAAGTGGGTCTGGAAGAGTGGTAGGGATGCTGGTCCCCCAGGAATGTAGCTGAAATGTTGGTAGTGTGAAGTGTAACAGTTTGGTACTAGCTGCCACACCTGAGAAGTATTGACTCCTGGTTTTCAAAACCAGAAAAACATTCAGGTAATAATTTGAAGCTTAATGTGAGTTGAGAATGTTTTGCGATACATCAGCTGAGGAAAGTGCCCCATTGTCAATATAAGTGCTTTGATTTTGTGCAGATAGGAGCTGGCCAGTAAGATTCATTAAATGATGGAGTAAATTAGTTTCCTGTGAAAACATTGAAAGTGCTTCACTGTTGTAGCCTCTTTCTAAGAAGCATGTGTGCCTATTTAGTAAAACTTAGTAGCATGGAAGAGAGAAAACACTGAACTTCAGCCTTAAGGAAACCTTGACTTCCCCTTGGAAAAAACTGGGTGTTCCAGAGACTCACATGAGGTAGGACACTTGACCCATAGTTATTCCATGGAAACAGGGAAATACACACTGGGTGTAAATGGTTACAGAGTAACAAGCATTTATTAAGACTTTTTATGATCCAAATACAGAAAGTCACAGTAACTATTTGCTTTTCTGACTGTCTTTTTGGATGAAAAGTTCCAGATAGTTTTCTCCTTCACATAGGTTGGAGTTACTGAGCAAAATATTGACTCTTACAACCAGCCACAGCAATTGGACCTATTTCCTCTGGCTAATGTAAGGGTTTACTGTGTACTTAACAGTCCATCATGGTTTAAGTAAAAAAGGATAAGATAACCCTATTAAGACCATATTCATGACTAAGTATGGTAGAAGCAAGGCAGCTAATAAAGGCAGACCTGCTATAATCTGCTGAGTTACTACACTGAAACAAACCCACAAGGTTGCTATTCTGAAGAGTTTGCTCTTAAAGTGTGGCTGTAAAAAGTAAAATTTTAATGTATTCTAAGGCATTTGAGGTTAAATTTGCACAAAACTTGTCCAGTAATTAATTTGAACTTGACAAGAAGTTTTTCTGGCAAGGTTCTACAGGTTTCTGTACCCGTGGGTTTGGTACTCCTTGCCCAGCTAGGAGAAACTGGAGTTGGAGGGAAGGTAGCATCTCTGAACTAAGGAAAAAATTAGGACTTGCCTCAGACTGAAACTGCAGTCTGGACTGGTAGGGTCTTACCCAGGATCATGTTCTCTACTCATCCAGGAGGTCATTTGCATTTTCCCCCCTTCCTTCACTGCACTATCTGGGTTTGAGGACTCTGGATCAGTGCCAGCGTTCCATATACGCATCATTACTTCTGGAATGCATCTTCTTCCTCTTATTCTGCTTGCATATAAATTGCATATATAGGTTATCGTATCAATTTAGTAGTTTGAAGGACATGTGCATGATCAGATTTTAAGTAAATCAGGTTTGAAGCAAACCTTCAAACAATTAGTGCACCTTTTTTATCATAGTAGGTGAGTATCAATTTTCCCCACCTTTCCTCTTACTCATCAAGTACAAACTCTAGATTGATGTTGAGTATTCTAGAATTCTATTATTCTAGTATTCTATTCTGTAGAATTCTACAAGAAAGTTGAATCAACAGTAAAGAGGTTTAAAATGCATTGAAATACGATTTTTTTCACCTGAAGCCTCCTCCAAGAATCCTAATTTAATGTAGTGTTATAAAAATAATATATAGCTATAAAAATGCTTAGCAGAATGCTAAGCATGCACAAATTACCTGCTGCTGTCTGCTAGGAGTGGGAATCTCTCGTAGGGATCTTTGTTTTTGGTTTCCTCCTCAGTGTGCTACATCAGGCATTAAGCTGTACTTTTTGCTAGTTACTACTAGTACTACTCCACGGGAGAATGGAGAACACATTCTCTGCATTAGTCTTTTACAGATTTGAAGACCTATGATGTTTAGGGAGAGGGCTAAGGGGAGAGTTTAAATTCTTTCAATCTTCTCTCAAGGCTCTTATTTCTAGGCAATTGATTGTTTTTAAGTCTCTCACCTGGGAATATCCTGCGAGGCTTCTCCAGAGTAGTTTCTGTAGTTTCAGATCACTTTGAGCTCTTATCTTGTCCTCTGGTACGCTTGCATTTCAGCTTTGTGCTGTCTTGAAATGTAATAAATGCAAACCTGACACAAAACTAGACGTGGTGACTGCAAGACTTATGCAGAAGAGCTCTTTAGTTTGGCAGTAGGCTGGTAATGACTATTACCTGGCAATGGTCACAAGGTCAGCTTCTCACCTCCTGTTGTATATTGGTTTATGCTGGGATTTCAATTGCCTGTCTTAATCACAGAGGGTGATATTTACAGGTATAGGTGAGACAATGAACACCTTTTGCAGGTGTTCCAAACAGAGGATGTGGGAGTAAAGGTCCTTGAATGCAGTAAGCTTCTTTCTCACTTGGAATGATTTAGTCATATGAGTGTGTTGGCTGCAGTGGTGATGTTTATAACTAAGACAATTAGCAAGGGGTAAAAATCTAATAGGGAAAGTAAATTTCTTTGCCAATTAGACTACAGCATTTTTTCCTTAAATCAGGATCTTGTATCTGCGGTTATCAAATATCTGCCCCATTTAGAGTTAATATCCCACATGTCCCCGCTGAAGATAGTTTCTTTGCTGTGCTTTTATTATAGCTGTAGGCTTAGAAGACTAGCATTGTGTTAGTTAACACTTTTTTCTTTAGAAATCTTGTAGTAGCTTAAGTAAGGAATAGAGAAGTGAGAGGTAAGGGCTCTGTGCTAAGCACGTAGAAAATATGGAAGGGGGTCTTCCGACCACAAGAACTAGACATTGTTAGTATTCTTTCAAAGAAATCTGAAGACTCACCAACCAGGAGACCTGTCTTGATTGACACAGTTTAGAGGTGTGCAAATTGCTGCTCTTCTTGGTAGCCAAAGTGATAAGTTGAAATAATAGGAAGTGGAGGATTTTGGGTTCGTGCTGCAAGAAGCATGGTGTTGGGTGGTTGTTTCAGGCAGCCACTTTGACTTGTATAGCACAGGCAGGAAGGTTGGCTGAGCAACTTTTTTGAAGAGGCTGCTGAAGTGCCACAGCTTTTTGACCAGAATATTAAACAAACTGGAATAAATGCTGTCTTCTCTGGACATGCTGAGAGCTAAGGTACAGAGACTTTGGGACATGGTTTGCAAGCTGTTGGTTTTCCCTGCTGTGGAAGCAGCAGGACAATGAGTGGATGGAAGCATCTTCTTGGACCTGAGACTTTCAGCCTGTGCTATACAGCTTTCATGCAGTTGTCTAGAAGTTTGTGTTAGAGTATGAACTGCTTTTGGCTGTGATGGGATTTAATGTCAAAGCACAGAAAACCAGTGAGTTTTGTGTTAAACGTGTCGATTCCAACTAAGACATGCGGAAGCTTTATGTCTTTGGAGACTGCATTTATGGGCCTATATCTTATTTTCCTTCCAACATTCAGTGGGAGAAATAGCTTAGTGAAAGGGTTATTCTGGTGGTTTTTTTTTTTGAAAGAATGATTCACTGATTGTTTGATCAGTGCAGCTATTTGATCCAAACTTTTCCCTGCTTTCAAATTTGTTCCATTGTCCTGTGACAGAGCTGAGAAAAATCCTGTTTTCATGAGTAGTTTTTGATCATCTAGGGTAAAGGAAGGCACAACCTCTGATCCCTTAAGTTTTCTGAAACATTCTAACAGCTGTTAGTACACCAGAATTTTGGCATTGTCAAGATGGGATTGCTTGGTACTGTTAGAACAATGTGTTGCTTGCAAGCCTAAAATAATACGGCTACTTGTTTACCCTGTCAATGACAGCGACTGCAACTTAAATTTTTAAAAGACATACAAAGCTTGCTCGGTTCAAAACACTTCTTGGGAAAACAGCCCCGTTGCCCACGTCTTGCACCCCTTAGCTATAATTTATATTTAAGGAGACACTTTAGTCAGGGTGCAACCCCTTTATCCAGTGCTGTGACACATCCTTTCATAGAATTACAAAACCATTCAGGTTGAGAGGCATCTCAGGAGGTCTGTAGTCCAACTTTCTGCTCAAAGCAAGGTCTTTATTGAAATCAAACCACATTGCTTAGGGCTTTGTCCAATCTTGGAAACCTCTAAGAACACAGTTTGAGCAACCTCTCTGGGTGACCCATTCTAAGGATTAATTATTCTATCAGTGAGAATTGTTTTCCTTATACTTGGTGAGGATATCTGTTGAGTCAACTTAAGCGTGTTCTCTTGTCCTCCCACCCTGCACCTCTGGGAAGAGCCTGGCTTTATCTTCTCAATGACCTCTGGGGCAGGATTCTGCTATGCTCTCATCAAAGCTGTCTATTCTTGGACTCCACAAGCCCAGTTCCTTCTGCTCCTCCTCCCTGGAGATGTGCTCCAGCCACCTTAATGGCCCTTCACTGAACTCATTCCAGGTTCTCAATGTCTGTCTTGTACTGGAGGTCCCAAAACTAGATGCAGTATCTGTGTAATGAATGCCAAGTGAAAGGGGACAATCAATCAATTTCCTTCCCTTCATTCCCTCTGCTAGTGTTAATACAGCCCAGGTTGTTGCTGACCACCTTTGCTGCCAGGATACAGACCTGGCTTATGTTTGGCTTGCTGTCCACAAGCACCTTACATGGTGCCCTTTTCATCAGAGCTACTCTGCAATGAGGCAGTCCTTAGCCTGTACCAGCATGCAGGGTGTTTTCCTTTCCTGGGGCAGAACTTTGCATTTGTCCTTGCTAAATTTCATCAGGCTGCTGTGGGCTCATTCCTCTACCCTGCCTAGGTGTCTCTCAATGTCAGCCCTGCCCTCTGGCATGTTGACTGTTCTCCTCAATTTGTCTCATCCACAAACTTGAGGAGAGTGTGCTGCAACATATCCTCCAGGTCATTGACAAAGATGTTAAGCAGGACGGGAGCTAGGACAAACCACTTGTTACAGGCCTCCAGGTGGAGTGTGGCAAGGTTGTGTCCTCTGAGCCCAGCTATTATTCATTATTGCATTATTTCTGCAAATTAAGCTGGACTGAGAATCTCTGCAGGTCTGTCACCTGCATGCATAGGAGGAGAGAAGGTCTGGGAATGGTATTGCATTTCTGCAGAAAGAATTTACGTTGCATGTCATTGCTGGCTAAATTGCCTTAAATGCAATGATAAGGGTGGTTTGGACAATGGGTTAGTTTAAGTGAGACAGCCTAGAAGTGAAATAATCAGCAGCAACACATTGCTGCTTTCTTAATTTCATATGTAATTACATGACCATGTTTTGCTCTGGTACTCTTAATAGTATAAAAACCAAAATGCCAAGAGACTACTTGGTGAACATTGTAGCTTCTGAAAACTCTTCTCATTTTGAATGCAACCTTCACATAGCAAGTCGTAATGGATGTCCCAAAGTATGTTTTTGACCTATGACAATATACTTTTTTCATGAGAAAAATGTACTACTCATGTAGCTTTGCTATGTCTTTTGCATGTAAACTTATCTCTCCTAATTAATTATTCATGCTGCCTCATATATTAGATCTTACTTTAGTTTTTCTGGTGAAATGAGGAACCAGTAGTTCTTACTAATGTTGATCCTTCTGTGGAAGTGCTGGGTTTAGATGCTGGGACTTCAGCTCAAATTCCAGATGAAATTAGATGTCACTTTTTTTGTGGGTATGTATGAAACTGCTGGAAAAGCTGCTTGCTTTTGTAAACAGATGCCCTTCAAGTGTTGTAAAATTAATGTGATTAAGAAACTAGTTATTTCTGTCCTGCTCTTGGAGAAGCTCTGAAGTAGTTTTAGTTGCCTGCTTTGAAAGATGATGCCACTATTAAGGATTGTCTTTTCATATTTACCAGTTATATTTGAAAGAGATACATAGATGAGCTGTTCCGCAGGCAATAACAGAAGAAATGTTACGAGATCTTGTTCATGGTAGCCAAAGAAATAGAAAAAAAATGTTAACTTCAAGCGGCAACAGTAATTCTTTTTGTAATTCCTTAGTGGGCTTGTGTATCAAGAACACAAAACCAGCAACACGGGGCTATAAGAAAGGTTCTGTACAGTCCTGTATCCTACCTTTGCTGTGCCTTGGGAAGGGTACAAGAGTAGGTGCAAGTATATAGTAATAGCTTACCAGAGAAGGTCTCTGAGCATTCAGCATTTTGCAGCCCTGTAACCTACTGACCCAGAAATGGTACCTTTGTATTTAAATTGACTGAGAGTTTCTGTGGATGCGTTCTTGAGCCAATTCAAACTCCTACCATCCACAATATACTGCAGTGAAAAGTTGCATGGTTTTAGGACATGTTGCAGGAAGAACCGTCTCATCTCGCGTGCTTTGAACTTCCAGCTCCTGTATTAGAGGGAACAGTGAATAGTAGTATCTCCACAATCTTTTTCTCCCTTTCCATTTCCCTTATTATTTTAAGGACCTTTATTTCTCAGCCATTTCAGTTGCAGGTTGAAGAGCCCTAGCTGTAGTTGGCTTTGTGTGGAAGCTGTTCCTTATCCTTTGATTATCTTTGTCCCATTCTTGGAAATTCTACTCAGTGGTTTGGAGTTGAGGGACTGAATCTGCTCACAGTTATGTAATTAATTTTAGGTTATTTCATTTTATGAAGGTAGTTGCTGTCAGAGGCCTCTGTGTATGTGCTGGGCTTTGATAAGTAAAAAAAAGCTGCACTGAAACCCAGTGGAAAGGTAATCAATGGAAGGTGGTTTGCTGCTTATGTCTCAAGAGATCAACAGATTTTTTTTTTATGACAGCCATGGGGGAAATTTGACATTAGTAGTGCAGCTCCTTCTCTGGGCTTGCTGCTGGTTGCCAGAAAATGTTACATTTGAATCATATGGTTACAACATGTCGACTAACCTTATGCAACTGGCTCTTGTATGGAGGAAGGGAAATATTATTTCCAAGGGACTGGATGGTTCCAACCCAGCTGATTCTATTAGGCAAAGGGAGTAAGCACATCACTCCTTACACTTGTGCTTAGGAATGTGGGTTGTTTTTTTTGTCTTGTTCACCAGACAAGTTGAAAGTGGCTTTCAGGCCACCTTGGATGAGCAAATATGCTGAGACTGTTGCAAAGGCTGTGGTGCTGCTACTTGTACAAGCACCTTGCTTCATTGCCTCTGTGTTCCCTTTCAGTGACTTTTTTTCATTTACAGTTTTGAACTTGGCCATTCAAGACTGAGGCCCCATCCATGTCTTTTCTCACAGCTTCTACTTGCTTTCATCTATCACTACAGAAAATCTTGAGCTGTTTTTTGGATGCATGGGGAAAAGGAACAATGTGAGCTCAGCTGCAAAATCTCCTGCAGAAAAAGACCCATGGCCAACGCAAGCAGAAAAGCTGTTGTACCAAGCATGGGGAAACGCCACAGCCTTATGGGAAGGCAAGAGATGCCAACACAGTCTGCACATTGCCATTTTACCTAGCAGCTAGTACTCACTCCAAAAGTTTGGATGCTGGGGTGCATCTGCTAGGTTGAGGCCTTGAAAAGTGGGGATGAGGACATGAAGAATAGGTAGGAGATCTTTAAAATGTAGGTGACCATCAACTGAGCCAAAACCTGCTGAGTAGGGAAAAGGGAAGTGAACTTGTGTTAATGTATTTCCTTTTTAAAGTTTTTATGTTATTGTAAAGCCTGAAGCTCCCTCTGATCCTGTGTCCCAAATGGGTAGCCAAGTAGATGTGGGCAGGCCAAGAAGGGAATGTAACTTAAAATAGCTCCCTTATTTTCAGATGCTTTGGATGTTGTGGCAATCAAAAGGGGTATGTGGCTAAAAGCCATCAAAACCACTTCCAAGCACATGCCTTTTAGTGGAGCAAATGAGCAGGATTTTTAGAATATAATGCAAACAGGAAATCACACTGAAAACTGTAGCCCACCATTAACTTGAGGGGGAGGAAAGATATTAAAACTATCCTTGCAAACAGCTGCCTTCTTGTAAAGCCTAATAGAGGATTGAATGCATGTGTAAGAAACAAATCCAAATCAGTATTTCTTGGGACACCTTTTATTGAGTGTTGGGGTTTTTTTGTTGCTCTTGGTAATAAAGTCAGGCTGTTGTTATGTGAATAATAGATAGCTTATTCATGCAACACTTTTGCTTATTTGCTCACATAGTTCCCTTACTGAACTCATAGTTACCCAGTGTGAGCAGCAACCAGGAGGCCAACCTCAAATATGTACTCTGAAGTGAAGGGTTATAATGATGTGCCAGGGGCTTCTAGGTAGGTGTTCCTCAGTCCTTTCTTGCATTGGAGGTATAGCTAAATCTGTGGTCTTCGCCTGACTGTATATAGTGGCCCTTTTGGATTGTGGCCCGAGTTATGAATCTGTTGTTGATGTTAGTGTGTCCTTGTACAGATTCACAGGCTTTTGGCTTGGGAAACTTTCATGGGCCACCTTCTCAGTACAGCTTTTCTTTTCTTGGCATGTTGTTTTCTGGTAACTTTTTCTCTGTCTAAATATGTAAAAAATCTACAAGAACCATTCCTGTGAACTTACAATGTTTATTATATTCCAGCAACAAGACCTCTTTTTTTTTTTAATTTTCCTTTCTTTTTGAGTAAAGGACTTCTGTAGACTTGTAGTATTGTTGCAGACAGCATGGCATCAGCACATTATCCCTAACCTTATGATTAGGTATTTGTTGTTAGACCCCAAATGGTTGCCAGTTTAGGTTACTATTGCAAGCTGGGATGACTTGTTAAGTATTTGAGTGACTGCATCTATATGGGAGACTTTCTTCTTGCCCCTTCCTATCAGTCTCTTACTAACATTTAGTAATTAGTATGTGTTGTCATCCATCAGTAGGATTGGGTTTCATACCCAGATGGCATCTGTTCTTGACGACATCCTGTTTTAAAAACATGTAGTAGAAGAAGCACTACAGTGGAGGGGGATAATGAAGACATGAAATGGCCTCATGTCTGAGACAGCAGTACGAGTGTTCAGAGGGAGTTCATGCTAGATTAGTGGTTGGGACTCTTCCAGCTTTGTTATCTCCAATGAGTTGTGATGGATTATGAACACCTTTAAGAATATGTGCAGGTAGCTGCATAGCAGATAGGAACTTCTCTTAGCTATGCTGTTTACACACTACAACTAGCCCTCAGACCTCTTGGGTCCACAGCTCAGTGGCTGTGAAACTCATCGTGGGATCTAGAAGAGTGGAAGGACTACAAAATGTATGAGAAGAGAACCTGAACTTTTTGTCAGCTCAGGAGTTGAGAGGAGTTTTTTTTAAAAAAAATAATCTGGTGTTGCTGCTAAATGTTAGAGATGAGTGACCATGACTTCTGCTGCTTTGCTACATGAGTTAGCTACTGGTCTAAGCCAATGTCCAGTGATGCCTTTGGAGTCTGTAGAAATGCACAAGTTGGTGATTGTTTTGTGTGGCCATATGTTATGAAGGTAACTTCTGTCTTCATTTCATGGAAAGTAGAGTTTACAAAGTGATGTCCTTACCTGACTAATGAAATAGGTTAACCTGCTTCAACCTGGAAGTGTGATTTTCTTTATGAAAGAGGTATAAGCTATGCAATGCTTTGTTTTAGCTTGTCAGGCTGTGGTCTTGGGGTGTCCCTGGGTAGTACAAAGCATTGGTGTGCTTACAGCTGCCCTTTTGTACCTTGTTATTTAAGGTCTGCAGGCAATTTTCTATCCTTTTGGGAAGCTGCCTTCAAGCAAAGACAGGAATGACCATTTCCCTTCTCAAGTAGGAATACTTGATTTTTCTGACATGATGTATGCCTGCATGTCAACAGTTCTCATTAATTTGCTAGAACCAACCTGTTTGGGTGCCACCATTGTACTTGATTGTTCATGTTTCCTCTGTGAAACTATTAATTTCTCCACCATTCAGACAGTGCATTAATGCAGACTCACAGAGGTGAGCCAAGCAACAAGTCATTGAGACTGTAATGCATAAGGGATGTCAAAGCCCCTGGTATCCTTGGACTGCTCTGACCGCTCTGCATTGCTCCCAATCCTTCTGTGTGGTATTAGCTTCTGAGCTTTGTGGGATTAAAAATGCTGCCCTACTACATGTAGCTTGTTAAATAGCTGTCTTCTGCTTGACAGAGAAGGTACAATGCTGTCTTTTGCATTTCTGCTGCAGCAAGACCATCTGTTTTAGTAGTTGAAGGGAGCTTCACAAATGCAAAAGGAGACCACATGGTCTCAAGATTAGGAAGGAAGGTCATCAGGTCTGTCTGGTTGTATGTGCTTTCCTGCGCTGGGGTAGTGAGCCTGAAAATTTGCTGCTGGCTGTGCCAGGCTGCTTGGACTTGACCCCAGACTTCTGCAAGGCAGGAGATGTTGTCCTGGACTGAGTGACAACAGGTTTTTGACAGAGCAAAAAAGTGCCTGGGTTGCTCTCCTGCTGCTCCCAAAAGTCATCTCTTGCAGTGCCCTGCACCAGGAAGGATCACCAAATGCACATGTATTATCTGGTTACTGTGGTCACAGGCATGCATTCCTGTAGCATGTGTGTATCTCCAAGTATTTTTAAGGCCTTTAAAAATATTTTTAGTAAACATGAACACCACTGGATCAAATGTATAAATAAAAACAAACAAATCCACAAAGTGTCTGACTTCCAGCAGAATTTGTCCTTTTCAGACAAGCAGGCAGTACAGGTTGTGTGAAATAGTGGAGTGGAAGTAAAGTTATAGGCTGTTTTATGTACTGATGTAATCAAAAAACCACATTTTGGAAGCAAGTGTATTGTCGATTGCACTGGAGGTATTGGAGTGACAAGTCTTTGAGCTGCAGTGACATTTGACACTTTTGCTTCTTGATTTCTCATTTTAGTAGAAGTAAATGCAACCAGAAGTGATCAATAGCTGTTCTAGAAACCCTTTGACTACTTTGTAGTGTGTACATGGTAGAAAATATGGTGTCTCAAGCCTTCCTACATCTAACTGAATTCAAGTGGTTGGGTTTGGGACAGAGGAAATTTCCATTTTTTAAGTAATAGAAAAAAGTTGTCTTCAGTGGCACTGGGAAATTTTCAGTGAGTAACAAGAGAGCTAGTGCATAAAATGCAAGAGTGGGCACCACTGACTGTTCTGCCAGAGACCTGCATGTGGGTGTGGGGAAACCCATTGAAAAACCCCCCTGACTTTTGCAGCTCATTGGTTCTTTGCTTCTTTAGGTCTTTTGCTTCTTTAAGTCATGACAAATGCACGTTAGCTGTAAAAGTGAAGAGCTGGAAGTTTTTGGAAGTGTTGAAAAAGAAATACTTCTGGAGTATTTATCTTTTGTGATCTAATTGGAGCAAATAAAGGTACTAAGTTATTTCCTCATGAGATTTTGCTCATTCAGGCAATAAGTTTATAATCAAGTGAGGAATCATTTTAATAATAGATTTTGGGACAGTGATAACATCACATTCAAATTGTGACTAACAAGTTAATTATAGATACTGTATATTAGTTCCACTTTTCTTTTTGACATCTTAAACTTGGCAAAAGAAAAATGTAGATTATAAAAAGATTCAAAATTAAGGTCTTTAGTTGAGTTCCAACATCTCATGCACAGTTACTTAAACTTTAAAAAATGCTTCTAAATAGATCTTCCCAGACTGTTAATCTGATGCCAGAATAACAGTTCAGGGTTATTTCTATAAATCAGTATAAGAAAACTTTACCATGAGACAAATTCAAAATTTTTTATGCAAAGAAGTTAATAAAACCAAAACCCTACAAGCCAACCCCCCTACATTAATAAACAAAGAAAACCACCCCAAACCCCCTCTATCTCTCCTTATCTTTAAACAAATAAGCTTTTTTGTAACTATATCGGAAACAAAGCAATTGTGCTTGTCCATGAATTCTTTCATTTGAAGTCTCTGCCCTCCTCCTTGTGAAGATATTTGCTCTTCACTGGTTCAGTTTCTTTCTCTGAGCTGAGCAAAACGTAAGCCAAATAGTAAGAGCTTCTATAAACTTACCTGTTTGTTTGGTTTTTTTTAACCTTTCTGATGATGTTAGCAAAACCCAAGTGTTGATAATGCATACAGTCCTGTTGCACACTGGGGTGTGTTTTGTGGTTTTTTTTTTATTATGGCTTCTAGGCTTTCAAACAGACTCAAACTATGGGATGAGGCTTACTGCCCCGAAATAAAACTACTAGCCTGTGAGCCATGGTCTTGTCTTTTCTGGTGGATAGAAGTGCTCTGTAATTCCCATTTTGCTTTAATTCCAACTCGCTGTTGGAGGAAGCTGCTTACTCCACCCCCACCATCTCTTATCACAGCAGCTTCATGGTAACATCCTTAGGCTGTATTCCCTGGATGCTAGAAAGCCTCACAGGCATTGTAGGACATGCAGCTTTCCTGGGGCTCTTGCTTCCATCAAAGACCAGGGCAGGGGTGAGGGCAGAGGGCATCCCTTATCCTCATCCTCTTTGCTGAGGACCAGTGTTCGGTTACTTGGTATGGGGAAGATGTTTTATGAGCTTGAATTAAAGAGCTTTGGATCTCTGTGTGTGTATTTTTCAGTTTTTGTGATATCCTGATACCAAAGCTGTAGTGCTTTCCAAGTCATCTGATAGCAGAAGGCTGGAGGATATAGTTACCATACCAGCAGTGTTTGAAGATGTATGTAGCAAAGGGGTGGGAAATCTTAAACCTACTCTTCTTTGGGAGTATGTGGAATTAGTAGCTGAAACTATGTAATTGTGAGTCTTTATTCCACAAAAACAGGTAGGATTTTTGATCCATGTTGTCTCATTCTATTAGGAATATGACTTGAAGTTAAAGAAACACTAGTTGTTTGTAGGCTTAAAGAATACTTAAGGACAGTGTTGCAAACATCTTAGACTACTGCTTCCCTAGCAACTCTGTGTATGCTTTCTAGGAATTCAGTCTAAAATTCCTGTTTCTATTTTATTCTAAGGAAAAGTGGAATTAAGTTTCTAAATGAAAAAGAAATCATCTGTGTAATCAGAACTGTAAAGGAGTCTTATATTGTGCTGGTCAAAGGAGATAATCTTAATACAAAGCCTTTATATTCAGTGCTGACCCACAACAGGAATATTTACACGTTTGAGAAAAGTCAGCATGTATATCAGATGCACACAAGATCCTAAATTAAGCCTTGATACGTTGTGTCTGTCTTGTGAATTTAACTTGTGAAATAACACTCAGCGTTCATCAACTTTGATGCATTAAGAATGCAAAAAAATCTGCAAAGCTGAATATAGAGGAAGTGACCAGGAGTAAGCTTACCGCTCCTAATTGCCTACCCATTACTGTCAAGTCGCACTGTCCTGTGGTTTTTAGAAGAATATCAGCTGAACTCTAGGGAGGAGGGAGACAAAATAAAATTATCAGCACAACCAAATGCTTCATTCAGAACTGGGTGTGAGTTACATCCCTCTGCAAATGCTTTTGGTATCAAATTCTAGAGGGATTTCTTGCAGTTCTGCAGATGACCTGGCTGTTCAGGAGAAGAAATGCTTTCCTTGTTTACTCTTTTCAAGGTCTGTTTTATCTTGTTGTGTTCATAAAACTGATTTTCTCACCCCACTGCCTGTGTTGTTGCTTAACTATCCATCAGCTGATTGTAACTAATTTCTAGTGAGCAGTGTTAGTGATGCTTGAGTATTCTCTTGCCAAGGTACAGTGATCACCCGAACAGAGATAACTATTGTACTAATGGGCATTAACTTCTTTTTAGTAGCAATGTAATTCAACTCGTAGTTGCCTCTTGCATGCTTTTGTGGCTTTGGCATATCTGACAGCATATCTTGCAGAAGTGTTGCTTTTCATTTCCCTCTGAGACTGATCCAGATGTAGCAGTCCTGTCTGAGGAAATCCTGCTGCTTGACTCTGGCTGCAGCTATAAGGGCTCATTAAGATGGTCTTTGCTCCTTTCTGCTGCCCCGTGCTATTGTAGCTTTTGTTTCTTAAGCAGCCCACCCTCATTGAAGCTTATCAGCAAGAAGAGCTTTACTCCTGGGAGCAGGATGACAAAAAAAATTGGAGAGGAACTGTGGGAAACCAAATCACACACCTTCATCCTTTTCATTTCTTTGGATGTAAGATATATATATATAGCAAATTTGAGTGCATATGAATGTTAAGTTTGTTTTGTAGTCCTAATGGTTACTTTATCAAAAAGATCACTGAGTACTGAGTGCATGTGCTATCACCAAAATACAGGACCCACAGAGCCAGCACTCTGGAGGCAGCAGATACTATGGTGCATGCAGCTTGTACTGAAGTAGTGTGATCCCCACTAAGCCCATTTTGGGATCATCAAAAAATCATTTGAATGAGTAAGGTATTTGCTTATTAATGTGTCCTGCAAAAACACAATGAGTTATTTCAGTGATTTTAGTGGGATCTGAGGTTGTGTGTGAATGCAAGATTCTGTAAATAAAGGTATTTGTTGTGGTGTTTTAGTTTGGATTAGGTGAGGAATATAATTTAAAAACAAAAATAAAAAGTCCTGAAATGTGATGTGCGTTTAGAGATTCTTGGTGGTGTTTTCTGTTGCTCATGAAGAGTGTGCTTTGTGTTTTACGGCTCTTTGTAGCTCCTACAATACTGGAGAGATATCTGCACTCCTTGCTTTGTAACCTGTGATACTTCATTACTAAGGCTGCCTGTGTCATCATCCCCTGCTTTCTCTGGGCTGTACTGCAGTTGGTGTGTCTTGCCAGGGTCTAGAGATGCGGTTTCTGTCTTGCAGGAGTCCTCTGGGTGGATCTAGAGGCACGCAACCCTCCCTGACGTGGGCAGGCTCCCCGGGTTCGGCTGAGGCCGAGATGTTCCTAGAGTGCGAATGCTGTATTTTGTGTGATCTGTATTGGGAGACTGCCCACTTGGCTACACCCTTCCCTCCCTCCCTCAGTGAGGCCCAAAATAAACATTGCGCAAATCGTGTCCCTTCGAACAGCAATCGGTGAGAATTGCTGTGCTTCCACTAAGTTTAAGACTAATCAAAGCAGGCAGTGATTGGAGGGGTCGGGTGCTTGCTTGGAGTTGTTCTAATGAAGTCTTTGCTGCCACAGGAAGGCACAAAAAGAATATGAAATGAGAAAACCTGCAAAAAATTTTACCACTAATTAGCTTTTATGTTGTTCTGCCATGATCTCTTCTGGTCTCATTTAATTTGGTGGAAAGAGGAAAATTTTGTGTAGGCTGAGGAGGAGGCATTAAGTTTTTGCTTTGAGGTGAAACAAAATCACTATGGAAAATGTACTTTAAAATTGACACTAGTGTGCAAATATTTTTTTAAAAAAATTATGAATTTAAATCAGTGGATTCTTGTGTGGCTTTAATTGGTTTAAGGGGAGAAAAATAGTTTGTATTGGAAATGTATACAGTTCAGTTTTATGAAGTCTAATTTACTGTGTGAATAATTCCTCAAATATAGCTAGTGATTTAAGAGATGCCTTATTAATGGTTTAAAGGCAGTATAGTAAAAAATGAAACTTGGTTGTGTGTGACAGCTATTTTTGTGTGGTAGATTTAATTTTTTATTTTGAAGTTATTCTGGGAGTTGCTTTCAGTGGAATCCTTCTAAGCGTTCTGTATGGTGTAACCATGATTGCCTAACCTTGCTGGTTTTCTTTGTCTTCAGTGCAGCAGCAACAGCAAACTGGGAAATGTTGATGTCAGGCAAGTAAAGTATGGGCAAATGTACAGCTTAAAGGAAGGACTGGAATGAATCTAGTCTTAACATTAGAGTAACTTTTGTTATTTGTTGCAGTATTAGATCATACCCTGTTTAGTCATGATTAAAAGCCAGTGTAGTTTTGACTTCTTGTATGTCATCTCAGTGAGTGAAGTTGTTGGTTTGCCTGCCTTAACACATTTCCTTCCCTTTGTTTCAGTGATCCTTGGCTAGACAGATTCCACTATACGCAAGAAAATTCTTCTTGAACATTGGTAATAATCTTAATAGCAGCTGAACTACTTCTGGTTATGGTTGGGAAGAGTTAAAGCTCTGTATTTTATATTTGCTGTAATACCCGTTCTTCAGAGTTGAGGTTCCTTTTTATGATTAGTTATATAAATCACTCTGTTTTATTTGGCACTTTGCTGAGAGCATTTGACTTAAAAGCAGTAATGTGTATCTTCTAAAATTTAGGAACTAAGTCACACTGATTAAAAAAATATTCAATGTATTTACATTTCAGAGAAGTATCACTACCTGTCCATTCTTTTGCAAAGGTTTATCTATGCATGGAGTTACAGGAAAGAACAATTAAGGGAGGCTGGGTTTTGCAGTCAAGCAATGACTCTCTTAAGAATATTGTTGCCTTCACATCTTCCAATTAGCAGAACTTAATTCTAAAGATAGGCATTTAGGCTGGGCTTAAAGTAACAGGAACTCCAAATTCAGTGACTCGTGGGAGGTTCTAAACCAGTCTGCTTTTCTCAGCCTTGCCTCTTCATGTGTGTATAATCAGGTCTTGAATTCCATAGTGCCTTTCCATTATCTAAACAATGTGAACAGTTTTGGGAGAAACTTCTGTCAGACCCTCTGCTCATCTGAAAAAAAAAAGCAACTCACATTTTTAGAACACTTCCAATGAAGATTTAGGGTATTAGCTGAAGTTTTAAAGTAAAGCACTTGTCTTGTATAACAGTGTAATATTTTACTGCTGTTAGAAACACTGAGTCGTGATTTATAAGCAAGCGATTGACTTGTTGGACACTTGGTCTTACAATTTTAATGGATGCCCCTGAAAAACTGGTGTACCTTGTGTTAAGGCAGGTGGTCACTGTAGATCAGTATTTGCTTTCTTGTTTTAGGTAAATTAATTTTGAATTAAGGATTTGCTTTTTGAATTAATAGTTTGAGGCAAAGCAGAAAAATAACAGCTGTGAGTGTAACCTTGATTCTTTCAACTTCATGCAACTGTGTATCTATTTCCCCTCCCGCTTTCTTATTGCTTTCCTGCTGCTTTTTCCCTTTTGCTGCTGCTTCTCTTCCCTGAATCTCACCTGTTCTCTTTGGTCCTCTTCCCAGCAGAGTACAGCACTGACCAGCTTGGCTCCTGTAAGCAAACCCCCACTTTCAAGGAGGTCCCAGAGGGGTGGAGCTGGAGGGCCAGTGGTGCTGGCAGGCTTTGTTGGTGGCAGGGAGTAGTTGTTAGGCTGGAACTGAGGGTTAAAGGTGGACTGGGGTGAGACAATGTGTGTTTTGCATGATTGGGAGAGGCTGGGGGAGAAGGGCAAAGGTAACCACACCCAGATCAAGATTTTTAAGTAAATATGCAGTAATGCAATTCATAGCTGCTTGGGGTGGAAGGGCGGATTACTCATGCACCTCGCCCCTGGTTTGGGAGTTTTATTGGGGTGTTTTCTCATCAGCAGGACATCCAAAAGCTTAAGAGTTGAAGTGTTCAGACTGCAGCTCTATGGGTGCTCACAAAACAGCCTAGACTAGTTTGTAAAATGTAACCCATTGCTTGCACAGATCACCCGAGTAATGGCAAAGGAGTATGATTATATTGAAGTACCTCAGGAGAGAAACTGTAGGACTAGGTAGTACTAGGCCTACGTCCCACTTGGCTTAAACTTTAATAATAAGGGCAATTGTCCTCAGAATGCCCAGCCCTCTAAGATGGGCCACAAGGGAGGAGAGCCCATGGAAGCTCCCATAATCCAAGAGGAAATGGTCAGTGACCTACTACACCACTCGGATGCATAAGAGTCTGTGAAGCCAGATGGGATCCACCCAGGGTATCAAGGGAGCTGATGGAAGTGCTCACCCAGACACTTTCCATCAGTTACCAGCAGTCCTGGCTAACCGGGGAGGCTCCAGTTGACTGGAGGTTAGCTGATGTGATGCCCATCTATAAGAAGGGCTGGAAGGAGGATCCAGGGAACTACAGGTCTGTAAATTTGGCTTCACTGATGGAGAAGGTTATAGGGCAAATCACCTTGAGTGCTATCATACAGAATGTACAGGACAACCAAGTGATCAAGCCCAGTCAGTGTGGGTTTATGAAAGACAGGTCTTGCTTGACTAACCTGATATCCTATGACAATGTGACCCGCTTAGTGGATGAGGAAAAAGCTGTGGATGTTGTCTGCTTGTATGTTAGTAAAGCCTTTGACACTCTTTTACCCAGCATTCTCTTGGAGAAACTGTCTGCTCATGGCTTGGACGGGGGTACATTTCACGGATAAAAAGCTGGTTGGATGTCTGTGCCTGAAGACTTGTGGTAAATGGAGTTAAATCCAGTTGGAAGCCGGTTGTAATCGGTGTTCCCCAGGGCTCAGTATTGAGGACAGTTCTCTTTAGAGTCTTTATCAATTATCTGAATGAAGGGATCAAGGGCACTCTCAGTAAGTCAGGCAGGTGTGTTGATCTGCTTGAAGATACCTTCGAAGGCTCTGCAGAGGAATCTGTTCAGGCTGGATCAATGGGATGAGGTTCAAAAAGGCCAAGTGCTGGGTCTTGCACTTGGGTCATGACAACTTGGGTCACAACCCTCTGCAATGCTACAGGCCCAGGGAGGAGCGTCTGGAAATCTGCCTGGTGGAAAAGGACCTGGGGGTGTTGGCTGATAGTCAGTTGAGTATCAGTCAGCAGGTGGCCAAGAAAGCCAGCAGCATCCTAGATTGTATCAGAGATTGTGTGGCCAGCAGGACTAGGGAAATGATTGTTGCCCTGTGTTTGGCACTGGTGAGGCTGCACCTCAAATATTGTGTTCAGTTTTGGTCCCTTCACTACAAGGACAGTGAAGTGCTGGAGCCTGCCCAAAGAAGGGCAACAAAGCTGGTGAGGAAGGGTTGGAGAGAACAAGTCTAATGAGGAGTGGCTGAGGGCATTTGAGTTATTTTGCCTGGAGAAAAGGAGGCAGAGGGGAGACCATATCATGCTTCACAACTACTAAGCTGCCAAGTAACAAGCAAAAGGCCTCAGGTTATGTCAGAGGAGGTTTAGGTTGTGTACTGGGGAGAAATTTCAGACAATGGAATGGTCTGCCTAGGGAAGTGGTGGTCACCATCCATGGAGGTATTTAAAAGATGTGTAAACGTGGTACTGGGGGATGTGGTTTGGCAGTGACCTGGCAGTGCTGGGTTAATGGTTAGACCTGATCTTGAAATCATTTTGGTTGGAAAAGACCTTTATGATTGTAACAGGCACAGAAAGGTGGTTGAATCGCCATCCCTGGATGTGTTTAAGCATTGCTTAGATGTAGTGTTGGGGATATGGTCTAGGGGAGAACTTGTAGAGTAGGGTTAATGGTTGGACACAATGATCCAAAGGATCTTTTCCAACCTTGATGATTCTGTGAAGTATCTTGTAACTTAGAACCTTTTTCTAATTCCGTTTTCCTTCATTCTTCTAGCAGCATGTTCCATGTAACGTGTGCTTAATGAGTGAGTGTTGAAACTGAGGTGGTGTTAGACAAACATCTGTTCCTAGGGAAAAATAGTGGAATTTGTTTCTCAGCAGCTAATTTACTAATGCAGCCAAAAAGGAGAGGCAAATATCTCCTAATTTACCCCACCCCCCACCCAGTTGTTCTTGTTGGCTGGCAGCAGTAATTTTACACACCGGTTCCTGTGCTGCCCCTATTTACTGTCCTAAGAACAGCACAGCATGTAGGTAGGTCACATCAGACAGTGTTATATGAAGCTGTTAAAGCAATGCTGTCATTCTGGTAACCCTGAAGAGCTGTGTCTGTCCACATGTTGTGCTATCCATTCCTGCCTTCCAACCTGTTTGCTGGTTGATCTTATCTTTGTTAACACTGGTTGTAGTTGTCACAGGTACCTGCTGTTGGAATATCTCTAGTCTGGGGACTATGTTGGTCAGCACACAGCACTTAATTCATCAACTGGAGTGTTAACAGAGAAAATATTGTACAGAAATTATGGAAAGTACCATACAAAATTTCCTGAAATGAAACTGAAGGTAGTATCACCAACAAGTGAAAATGGATGATGAAGTGAGTGCAGTTGTGAAGAGTGTTTTATTTTTACACAAGCAGGAACACATGTAAACTGACGAGTTAAGTTGGGTTGGGTTTGGTGTGTTGTGTGGGTTTTTACTGCAGTCCTCATAACAGATGAACAACTTCTTCCATTAGGGCTCTGGAGAACGTGGTAGCTAATCTCGATAGCTTTTAACTTTATCTTTGTGTTCAGAATGTGCAGAGCTATTAATTAGTACTTGCTCTGGTATTTCTGTTCTTGCAAACATCTTGAGGATGCTGCAAACCATATACTTACTAAATTGTAAGGTTTCTTGGTGGCATAGGCACTGAAATAACCAACTTTTGGGTACAGAAACCCTTTAATACTCTATGGTAGAGTGCTGCTTTTCTAGCTTGTACCTCTGTCATACTGACACCTTATTTTGTATTTGTTGTGTTTATTGCCATATTTCAAGTGGCTTAGTGCTTCACAGTTGTAGTGTTCATTCGTACATGCATATCCCTTTTTCTAGCTTTTCCAATTCTAGCCAAAGCATTTAACTGCTTGTAGGTGGCTTAAGCACAGCTCTTCTGGCACCTCTGTGCCACTGCAGTGGAGGAAGAATGAATTTTTATTTGGTTTTCTGTACTTTCATAGTATTTTTGTGCATCTTTTAGTTCTTATCTTCCTCACTGAATAGCTTATTATCTAAGTGTATGGATAGTCAAGGTGTCTGCCAGTGCCACACAGTAAAGAATTTGCTTGTAACTATTCAAATGATGTTTCAACTAGAGGACACTTTCTAGTGATAGATAAATCAAGCTTTCCCAGGAAAGTGATTAGAGGTAGTTGCAGGTGTATAGATATCACATGTATTGGTAAAACTGTTGATTGTTAATTGTGTAATAACAAGAGCTACCAGAAAATGCATGACTAAAGTGTTATGCGCTTTGGTCTAGCTTTGGAAGTATTGAATAGTGCTGGAAATGGTGGCCAAGATATGACATCTTGCTTCTTTTAGATGATTCTGTTCAGACTCCTTCACAGATGAAAGATTTTTCTGGTGTTTTGAACAGTTGATGCTAAAGGTACTGAAAATTTTGAAAAATAGTCTATATGGAACCTAAAATAGACAAGTGGGGAATGCAAGGCATTTTACAATGGTTCACTTTTTAAATTATTTTTTGCAGAACCTTTATCATTCTTGTCTCTCTGAAATACTCTTCACTTGAAAGGAATTAATTTAGTCCATTTGCTTTCAGTTTGTATGGCCCCAGCCCTTTTACTTCATAATTTTCTGAGTCCTCTATCTATAGCGATTTCCTTCTGATACCATCGTATCAGAGTAGGTGTTGAGCTCTGGGGCTGCCCTGGTGAGTCACCTGGTAAAACTGAAACAGTCCCATGGGCTTCAGGCTCATTGATCTGTAAATAAGCATGTGCTTGTCTACCTTGTTTTTCCTGTAAACTGCTGAAGCAGTGAAAGTGCTTTCTAGGCATGTGCCTTTGACACACAATGCTAAAAATAGGGCAGTTTGACATCGCTTCAAACTTGCAGGCTTCCTAGTTGTCTGTAAAGATGCTCCCCCTATTTAAATAACCATTTGAATAGTCACGTTTTGGTGTGTGTTTTGTTTGGTCGTCTTTTTTTTTCTTTCTGAAAGTGAGTAAATGCTCTGAAGTACTCAGATGTTCTGTGTGGTGGGTGTGCTGAGTTTTTTTATTGGACTCCAATACATAGAGTTCCAAATTTATGTATCTAATGTACAAAGTTATGTGGGGTGTCAGTTCATAATGCTCTCAGTACCTTTTTATAATCTCACTGGGAGAGAGTTGAGGCAGGTTCAGTTTTCTAAGGCATCTGTGTTCTTTATGATGTTGGTGTTTTTCTGAGCATTTTTAGGCACTGTTACTCTGCTCATGAAGTCACATAGCTGTCTTTCACGGTGGTTATTGTCACTTACTAAAAGTACTTCAGATGCAGTTGAGACCTTGTTAGAAGAATAATCAGTTATATTAGCCAAAACTTGTCTATTTTTATGACTGTGCTTTTGTCACACCTCTCTTTCAAAAGAGCTGAACCCATGAAAGCATTTCACACTGTTTTTTTTTTACCAGTGTGGCACCATGTGCCTCACGTGATGGTTGCCATACTTTCCTTAGAGACGTTCCTCAAAACTTGTGCCTCAGATCCATGTGGTTTGCTGCACTACCAAATGGTGTTTGCCTCCTATTGTGCAGGAAGGGATGCCTCAGAGCACAGCCCGGTATTGATTTAAGTCCAATGCCTGTGTTAAGAGCCTGAACCGGAGGGGCAGCTTGCTCCGCTTGGAGCGGGAAGGGAGATGTTCATCTGGGTGAATGAGGCCTGGAGGAAGGAGAGGGGAAGAGAGATTTATTTTAACTCTGAGCTTTATGTAGCTTCCTTCCTTCCTTGCTTCATTTGCCCCCTGCTTTACCTTTGCAGTAAGAGCGTACAACAGTCTATGGGGCTTTTAAGAAAGTTATTTCTGCTGGTCAGAAGGAGGGGGTGATTTTGCTCCAAATCATTCCCAGTGTGCCTGTCAGTGGTGTCTGAATGGCACATTCCTGGGCAGGTGAGAGTGCTGGGGATGGGACCCAGCATACTGCTGTCAGGAACAGTCTGTAAGGAGCTACTGGAGAGAGTGTAATGGGAGACTACAGAAATGATCAGGAGACTGGAAGGTCTCCCTTACAAGGAAAGGCTGAGAGACCTGGAGCTGTTTAGCTTGGAAAAGAGATGGCTGAGAAGGGATCTTATCAATGCTTATAAACATCTGAAGGATGGGTGTCAAGAGGACAGTGGCCTCCTCATATTGCTCCACTGTTCAACCTGCTGTCATCTTAGTGCAGTTGTAGCCTGTTTACTGCTCAGCAAGTCCATTGCTGGGGTGGAGAACTTCCCTGTGCTCTTTCTCTCTCTCTCAACTCTGTTGTATACACTTGCAGATCTGAGACTTCCCTCAGGCTTCTTTTGTAGCTGATGTGACTACAAGTCTTTTAGTTGTTTCTTGGAGGTCATGTTGTGTGGGCTTTGGAGGGCTCTCACTTCTGTGCTGCAGGTGCCTTCCAAACAGTGTGTGTTTCTTCAAGTGGTGGCACCTGGTGAGCAACCAGCAGGGGTGTGGGGAAAGACCCAAGAGCACTATTTGTGGAGAGGGAAGAGCCATTGCAGGTTTGATGCTGGGAAGCAGCATTTGCAGAGACTCTTGTCTTTGCACATATAATCTGGTTTATTCCAAACTGATTGTCCTTGCAAACAGAATAGCTCTTACTACTTGCACTGTATCCTGCCTTATACCAACTGTTAGTATTGCACAGGATTCCTTGGCACCTATATCCATCATACTCCTGAGTGAATTTCATTTAAAAATATTCCAAGATCCTTGAAAATGAATATTTTGTCTCTGTACTTCATCATTCTCTATTACTTTAGAAGCAGAACTAAGGAGTTTGCAAGCTGCACTTAAGTTTTTCTCAGCTTGAGCCACTATAAAGTATAAGTTACATAGCATTAAAACACAGAGACTAGGCTGTAAAGCAGTCCAAATTAAGCTGTGCATTTCTAAGTCATGAATAATTCTGGAAATGCTATTCTACGAGAGAAATGCGTGTCCCTGTTTTGGCATTTTTGAATCAGATGCAGAAACAGTGTATGGCTGGGACAAAAAAAAGAGGGAGAACGTGATTCATGGTGCACGGAAAGATATATTTTGCTGCACCCTTTCACAGCTAATAAGAAATAATGGAAGTTTTTCATTTTTTTAATATCTGTAGTGAAAAGATCTTCCTGTTGGGAGCCAACAGGTTGACACCCTTGCTGAGGAGGCCTCACAGCTGCTTTGTAAGTGGTAAAAGGGCTCACTCAGTGATGTGTGGGACCAGCTGTCCCCTCCAGCCACTTGCTCCTAGATCACTGTCTGCCATGGCCCTTGGCATTGGCCATCATGGGCTTGGCTGGAGCCGCAGTGTGGAGTTGCGGCACAGGAGAGTGTGGACTGCTGCCAGTGGAGCTGCAGGCTCATGACTGGCTCGTGCCACTTTCCTCTCTCCTGGTGTCAAGGCAGACTCTGTTCTTGACGCTCATGTGCCCACCGGCTGCTTTGCTCTGAGGTGCGCGGGCAAAATGAAGCTCTGTTGCGGCAGCTGCTGCTACCAGGAGATTGTGCAGGGGAAGCCTTGAGCTCTGTTTTCCCTTGGAAGCCCGGCTGCCTCGGCACGGACAGACGTTGCAGGGCATGAGCTCATTTTCACAATGCTTCACCCAGCTGGGCGAGGCTCTGCTGCTCTATCTTGTCTCCAGCTTTGTGGTCTCTAGCTTTTCTGGGGAAGTTACTGTTGTAAACAGGCATGTGCTTCACATACATGTTTTTGTGATAGTGTTTTCAATGAGGGAAGAGTATTACACCCTACGCCAGTAATATGAACTGCAGTCATTATACAGCTGGCCGTATCCTCAAGTGGTCTGTTTCATACCAGATTTACAACTGCGTGTTCATTGTTAGACTCGAGCTGTGCGTGAGTGGTGTTTGTGTAGTTGCCTGCATCTTTAAAGGTTATGCAGATACAATTCTTCTTGGTAGTGCCTTGTAGAGAGTACCTTTCTTTATCTAGCATCTGGTGCTTGAAGAAAAGTGAATCCAAGTATATTTGTTGGGGGTGTTCTAAAGCCAAAAATGTAAGTTCAAACTCACTTTTGAGGATCTGGAATATTTGTGGTTTCTGCCAAGAAGGGCAGGGGTGCTGAGCTCTTCTGCTGGCTTGTTCTGGATTAAGGAATGTAACTTTTGACATCTGAGTTGGAAAACTATGCTTTTCTTTTTTATATCTTATGGTTTGGTGGTTTGAAACCACTGTTACAGCACAAGTTATATTTGCATGGGGTAGTTTAAAAGTATACACAATGGAGCATTTATTCAGTTTTTATTATTATTGGCCATTGTGAAGAGGTGATTTTATGTGAGATGAGAAAAGAACATTTATATTTAATCTTCTCCAAGCATAATTTACCAGTTGGAATTTTGCAATTATGGTTCTAGTTAAGCTTGCTGTTGGTAACTCCAGAACTTGAACCATTTGTCTTCTCTAATGGTTAGAAAATGAGTAATTGAATGGTTTATACTGAACAATGTCTGATCTTTCCTCGTGATGAAACAAATGAAGGACAAATATACAGATAGTTGCCTGCCTGGTATGCTCATAGTGCTTCTTGGGGTTGAGGGACTGGTGACATATGATTGTATATTGCAGTTTAAGCTTTTTCCCCAATTTTTGTAAGCAAATGTAATAATAACTTTCGTTTTCTAGGCTTATTACAGTTAATCATAGAGACTTCTAGCTCCTGCTAGCATCTCAGTGCTTTCTGTCACAAACTCAGCTTGTCTTCTGTTGCGTTCATGGCATTGCCACAAGTAAGGTGTTCTCATGTTGTCGCTGTTTTATAGTGCTCTGACTGCTAAGCTTTTTATGGCCAATTCCTGCTGCCATATGTATAGACTTAAAAAAAAGAGGAAGAAAATTCCTGTAAATACAAAAAAGAGAAAAAAGCAGCCAACTTCCAAACCTCTACTATCCTTTACTATTTACATCTGTGATAAGCTCTGTGTAACCTTAATATTCACCAGACCTAGAGCATTGTTTTCCCTCTTTCTTCAAACCACTGAACATCTCCTCGATACTTTTTCTGCAACACTTGTCATCTTCACTGAAAAGCACCATAGAAAGTAGATTTTGAAAAAACAAAAGGGGGGAAAATATCTAACTCCTTGTAACATTACTTTTTTTTTCTTCTTACATATTTTATATTTTAACTGCAAGCGTATTTACACACCTGTGGTCATTCGTATATGTCTGCTCCCCCAGCATTTGAACGGTGTAATAGATGGATGATAATGTTTTGTGCCTATGCATTCACATAGAGATTTTATATTAACAAATCATGTTTTACTTTAAGTCCAGTTTCTGTCTTTTAATGTGGCATAACTTGCACTTTATAGGTGGCTCAAACTGGGCATGAAACTAAGGAGCCTGCTAACACCTTAGTACTGTTTCCAAAGCAATAGAGGATGATGAAGTGCAGTCTAAACATTCACTTTCTGAAGTATCTCATATGGTTTTAAAGTGAAATTTATTCAAGGATTTTATGGATATAGGCTTACTTTAAACCAGTTAACTGATGTATCAGATTTGTAGAGATGAGTTTTAGCAGATGATATTTTCTCATTGCTGAGTGAAATGGCTGTAGGTATTCCACTTCACACTGATGCCTCCTTTGAGATGAACATCCTCCTCTCAGCTAGTTCCGTCACCTTAATCTCTTTAGCCAAGTGTCTCTCTGGAGTCCTGGGTTTGCTCTTTGTGTGATACTGTAAGAAGTATGTGGACCGCTTTGAGGACATCTCCAGCAGGGGAGGTAAAACAAGACCTCTGAGGAAGACCTGAGGTTGTTAAAGTCTTTCCACTGTCTTGTGTGAAGATGAAAGTTTTCAAGTACATAAATTGTTTTATTATCTGTTGTAGACAAATTAAAAGATACATTTTTTAAAGTAATATGAAATCTGTAGTGAGATGGGAAGGGTGTGTCTAGTGGTAAGTTAAGTATGGCTAAGCCATACTTAAAAAATCTCCAGTGGTACAGATTCAAACATTGGCTTGAAATTACTGAGGTGTGGCTAATTGTACCTTATTCTGGGTAAAATGACTTCTTTATGTCTTGAATTGCTTATGGTGATCCATGTGGCTGGCTGTTTTCAGAATTTGGTTGGGCTAGGACATACCAAAAGTGAAAATGAACTTCAGTCAAGGGATCTAATTCATCAGACCAGTTTTGCTTCTGAAACAAGGTAGCTGTCATGGGACAAATTCTAGACATGGTTTTCCAGCTGAATACTTCCTGCAGTATGAATACTGATGGTTGGATTGGCTGGACATCAGTGTGTAGAGAAGGTCATTAAAAGCCCTTGAACTTTAAGTCAGTGTTCTGTGCCTGCAGCTTTCCCTGTGTCTGTATTGAGATTGTCCTCTCTGAAGTAGTGGGAGAGAGGAAAAGGACTGCAGTTGCCTCAATATAAGGGTAAGGGAACATATGTGCATTTGTACATGTACAAATCACAGGGGACATGGTTTCTGCATCTCATAGGAAGATGCATATGAAGTCTGCCAGTGCATGGGGCTAATGTATATCTGTTTTTAAATTAGTCATTCTTGGTGTTTCTATCATGCTGTAAAACTTTACCTGGTAGAACTGCTCTCAGCTGCTGATAGGAGTTCTAGTAATGTTTGGCTTTTTTTCTGTGATTCTGTGATTTTTTCCACTTACATTGAGGAGTATATAATTCTATATATCTTTAGGAGGCCAGCTTGAGCTGTATTTGTCAAATAGCTTAAGCCTATGACAAGATGCTGAATTCAGTAAATAATATTCCATATGTCCCACCAGGCTTTGAGATGTCACTTTTTAAATGAACCAATCATGAGTGATGTAAATGTTGTTGTCTTGCACTAATGCTACAGAGCTCGTTGAGATGTGCGTGCTGTGCACACATCCCACAACTTATATTTTTATGCCTGAAGCAGCTTCTCATGTCAGCTTGCTCTTTCATGCTCTGAGTCCTGCTATCCTGCAAGTGGGTGGAATGTGAATGAATATGTATAATATAGTGTGTACATGCATATATACACAGAAATGTATGTAAAAGAAAGGTATTTAAATACTTTTACAAGCAGGAGTCAGCTGCACATGTTCAAGCACAAGCAACTGTAAGCCACATCTGTAGCAGCAGCAGTAAAGACCTATGCAGGACTGTGGAGAGAAAAAGGGAGCTGGACCACATGAGAACAAATCTTTTTCCATGCTCCTGAGGATGCATTTGCTAAGTCTTGTCTGTCATCTGCAGAAACCAGCTTCAATGATTTTCTAAGAGGCTTCTAGGAGAAGGTACTAACATTGCTAATATGACAACTATATTTGTACTTGTGAAGTATTTCTGTGTTCATTCTCACACAGTACAAGGTGAGCAAGCCACTATCTTCATAGTCTTGCTGTTAAAGCCTGCTTTTAGCTTTTCTCTTGGGATAAAAAGCCAGCTGAAGGCATTGATACCTGCTCCTCAAAGTGAAGCAGATGAGAGGAAGTGGGTAATGCTTATTTGTTGGCTTTTTAAAAATTAAGGTCTGATTTATGTAACATGTAGTCACAGATCTAGTCAAAGTGCAGATAAATCAGTATGCCTTTTTCCAGAATTTGGACAGATCTCCTGATAGTGTCCTGATTTCTTGTGTGAAGGTATAAAAATACCAGAAGCACTGAAGATTTAAGTGGTAGTTTTAATTCAGTGAAAACAGTGAGGAGCATAATCTCATACAGGCAACATTGTTTCAGGACTCAAGTTTTCTCACTGGCACATGAGCATTTCAGCACTTCTTCTTTAGGTAGATATTGGGGGGGTGGGGTGGGGGAATTACCTATTGAGATAACTTTGCTGATTGTACTTAAAAAGGGGAGGAGGTAGAGGGAAGGGATGAGTTACTTGACACTTACCTTTCCCAGCCCCAAGCCCATTGCTGTATCTGAGCTATCTTTATTTTGTAAGGGTAGTGAGGAAAAAGCTTGTGTCCTTAACTTTTCCTTCTGCTAGTCTTGCCTAAAACAAACCATAAACAAGCAAAAGCACTACACATAGTCTTGAGGTGAGTTCAAGGGAACAACTGCCAGAGTGGAGCAGTTGGTCCAGCATTCACCGGAAGGCTGGTCTTTTACCCATCTAGAAATAGATTGCTGCCATTTTTACATGTATCCATTCCTGTGATCATTCTTCTGAAAGGGGCAAAAAAACCCAACCCAAAACCCCAGACAAACTGAAAAGTGAAATCTGTTTGTCTCAGAGCACAGAGAAATGAACAAAAAACAAACTCACTGTATGTTTAATCTCAGAAGACTCCAGTTGCCTGAAATGTGATATCAAAGACTGTGTATCCAAATGACTTCCAGAAAAAAGGGGATCCAAGTGAATTTGTAACAGTTTATCTGTGATAGGGCCTGGTGTGCACTTCAGGGGCACTGCTCTGTGATAGCCACTGCTGATTCAGGTTAAGGGATGCCCTGCATTTGTTTTGGTGGGAGATAATATAAGGAACGAAGCTGATACATCTCCTTGTTACCATCTATTTGTATTTTCAGTACGTTAACCCTGGGGCGATTCCTTTATCATATTGGAAAGCATCAGAGCCTTTATTAGACATAAAGACGACACACCCTGTGCATGTTGTAATGTGCAGAGGCAAAGCGTGTCTGCCTTAATTGTGCTTTTGTTCCTGAACCCTTGGGCTGAAGAGTGACAAAAGGGAATGTCTGGGCTGTTTGTTCCCCCCTTCTTCTAGGAAAAGCTAATGCCATCATCAAAATATAAACTGTCTGCCTCTTTCTTGTGAAAGCTCACCGTTGCAGATAAGGTTACATAGAGAAGTCTTCCTGCATGCCAGTAACAGCAGATAACTTGGAGCCTGCAGCTAAGATGAGCATGTTAGAGTGTCTTGTTTACAAATCAAATATTGGCCTGGCATGGCCTGCCCTGGCAGCAGAGCCCTGTGCACACTAAAATTAAAGAGGAGGCTGGAAAGGGAGACATTCCTCATGTTCTGGGCTGGTCTCATTGGTTCAACAGCATGTACCACTACTGCGCTGCTGGCATGGTAGCCAGCGCAACTACAGTAGCACATTGTGCACTGGTGGGTAAGAGCTCAACAATAAGGGACTGGAAAAGACTGCTTTCCGTAAAGAGGTTTTTAGAAGGCTGAATATTACCAAAATAATTTCACAAAGCTATATAATCTGAAAAGCAGCTGAAGTGATGGCCCTCGATCAGCTGCCAGACCTCATAGGGGTATTGCTTTCCACAGGCTATGGCAATACACTCAGCCCATCCCATTTTTTTTTATGCCATAGCTGAGCTTACTTTTTATGCTAGTTTGAAAGTTAAGCATGCTCTTGAGTAAGCAGAAGTGATTTTACTGTTGCTATGCGGAAGAATGGCCAAATGTTTGCATGTATTTTTGAGGGTAGTACAGAGGGTTTAGGTTTTAAATTCTAGCAAAGGGTGTTCAGGTTTCTAACCCAGCCTGTGGAGCTGGCAGCAGTTGTTCTAGTATTGGTCATCCCTGCTGCCAAGGATGTTGTGATGTCCTGGAGGGAACAATATGGCAGCCTCTTAATCTGAACCTTTCAAATACATTTAAAGTCAAAGACTTTTTTTTTTTGTAGAAGGTCCACAAAGCAGTGGGACTTTTTTTAAGATAAAAAGCATCTGGGAATGGAATGTCCTTGGATTCTCCTGCTGCCTTGCAGTTAGGAGCAGTAGGTCTGCAGAAAGGTGCTGTTTGTAGTGCTTCCAGGAGGTGTGCTGGTGTAAATGCCTCTTCTTAGTGTTTTTTTTTTTCCTACTACTGTAGCAGTTCTTTGCTTCTCCTCTCCATACCTTGTTGTGCTCAGAGCTCTGAGTACTGTGTTTCATCCAGATGCTATGAACAGGGATTTGAGCTGTGGCTTCCCTAAGTATTGAGCAGGTGAATAATCAAGATTTCCTAGTTTTTCTTATACCACCTCCTCTTTCTTCTCATGTCAATAACAAAACATTGAATTACTCTTTCCCTCTGTGCCTAAAAATCTAGTTCCCCTTCTGCTGATCTGAGCATTTTGCTATGAATCAGTGAAAAAAGAAGAATGAAGTGTACATTTGTGCAGGCATATGCTGGGGATTTACACTCCAACTTCCCTTATTTTAAACAATGCTGGCTTGTTAAATATAAAAAAAAATAAATAATAATTTTAAGATTTTAAGGAGAATGGGTTGTTTTGACAAGAGGAGGTTGTTTACTATATAGTGAAAGTGAAACTGGTAAATGGAATACAACTTCTTGGTGCCCTGCAGTATTGGTGACTTAATTTATTGCTACTAGAGATGTTTTTGATTAATGTTCAGGGGAATATTGCTGTAGAGAGTTAAAGTACTTTTAGTGGAGGATAGCTTGTGGATTGTGGAGGTTTAGAGCTGGGCTGGCCAGTAGATCAATGACAGATGCTCTCTGTTAACACCTTTCCTATCCCAGAAAGGGAAGAGAAAGGGAATAAAGGAGACATGTATGGATTGGAAAAGAAAACCATCAAACCCAGCCCCCCAGATGGCAATTATATCACCACCACCACTGGTGGTGTAGAGTCCCAGACTGGACTCAGCTGCAGATAGAAACTGGATTCAGGAGCTAGATTCTGGAACTAGATTCAGGAACACATGGGATTCAGATCAAAGGCAGAATGGAGAGAACTGTTCTTTGTCACTGGCCATTGAAGAAGATCTTGACCCTCATGATCCCCCAGCTTTATACTGAATATGATGTATATGGGATGGAATATCCCATATACATATACTTGCAGGGGTGATCTTTTACTTTCTGCACCCCCAACATGGTACACGAGATTTAGCAGTGACCCTGATCTGCACAGGAGCAAGTGTAAGCAGGAGCCTTTCTGCACACTGAGCCTTAGTAGTGGCTATAAATGTCAAGCCTATCACTGCTAGAAACAGGTACTGAAAAAATCTGCTGTTAACTTCAGAAAGTGCAGTTACTTAAGAGACTGAGCTGAGAAGTAAAATCACTGAACAGAATTAGCTCTGTTCTAACTCAAACCAGGACATGGAGCTACTTATGGAGTAGCAATGAAACGGGGCTGGATCCACTTATCTAAATACTTGCAATGCCTGTTTCAGAGCATAAGAAAGAAGTTGCATTAAAATTGAGTGTCCACGTTTCTGAAAAATAAGTTGTGGGTTTATCAGTCTAGCACCTGTTTCTGCCGTACTGCTCAGATGCTTGCACAAGCGTGACTTTTGCGAAGGACAGCTCTAATGTATTTTTTTAGCTGCTGAAGCCTGATGTATTGGGCAGAGGTGATTATTTAGTTTTAAAATTTGGCTATAAAATACAAGGCAGAGACTTAAGTCTAAACTTTCCCATGGGGCCACTGCAGCCAGTAAGAATAGTCAAGATCTCTGCATTGTATTTGATTTCTTGTACTTTTCATAAGTAGTTCTAAGGAATAGCATGTAGATGGAAGCAGAGATCACTCTTGAACCACGTTAGGCATAGTTAACTCATTTAACTCTGGCTGTTCTCCTTGAATTGTTCCAGTCATCTTGTCATTTGATTGATCCTTCAAAACTGACACTTAAAAGTAGCACTCAGCATTCACACACTGATTTGTTTTGTTTGGGTATATATAGGTCAAATGGTATTAGCAAACTGTGTCTTTGGCAATCTTAATTTCTAGTTTTAGATAATCACATTCAGAAGTTCGTAGGGTGTTTTTTTGTAAACAACCTCTTAAACCCTACATTTCAGCTTAGTGCTTGAGTTGGTCTTAATGCTTTAAGCTAGACTTGGAAATCTCCTAGATCTTGGTAAACGTGTGTTTAACAGAATTTTACAATTATATCCCATTTAATTTTAGGGTCTTTTTAGTAACTTGGGTTTGAGTGTTTTAAATATGTATGCTTTTATTTTGATGACTATCGGAATGATAGCTGCTATTTAATGTATTTTACCAGAGAAACTTTCCAAATCTTGTGATTCCCCTTTGCTCCAAAGTTCATGTTTCTGCAGCTTGGACAGGCTTGAATTTTTGAGACCCTCTCCAACCTCCTCTGCTTCTTTCAATGCCCAGCCCCCACAGAAGGGAGTAGATAAGATTGTTCTCTTTCTTCCCTTCTCCCTGAAAACAGTCACACAAACCAGGAGAAGTGGCTTAAAAACTTGGTTTTCCCAGCTGTTGGGATGACTTTAGCAATTTCAGGTGTAGCTGTTACACCTACTGTAGTGACTGAGCTGCTCCAGGTGTGCCCCATATGAGACTGCTACTGATGGTCTGCATTTAGGTGCAGGAGTTTTGCCATGACAGCAAAACAGCTAGGGAGGTGAGGTAGGTGATGTTTCGTTTGAGAATATCCAGCAACCTGTCCTGTGTATCTGTAAGCCTCTGTAAATGCAGATAAAAATTCCCTTTCTTTAGTAGTCTCTCGTATTTCAGAGACTCATTGTTTAGCGGACAAACCTGCTCTTAAATGTCTGGTCCAGAGCAATGCTATCCCTTAGTAGGACTGCTAGGAAGTCAAAGGCATGGCATGCATTTTATGGATGACCAATTTAAAAAGGGGGAAAGGGGTCCTGTAACTATAACTCAAGTATAATGCTTTAATCTTTTTATAGCTTTCTCTAGTTATACAAGTATATAGATATAAAGATATTCATGAAGTGGTTAAGGGCTTATCTTTTTCCTGAAAGCTTGTCATCTTGAGTCTTGTGCACAATAGAGGGAATGTTTTAGATGTGATCTCCATCTGAGTTCTTAATATACTTTATTTTTATCTGCTCTAATCTGTGAACTAAATCTATTTTTATGGGATTTTCCTCTGATTCCCTCTACCATTTTTAGATAGTTAAAAGCAGATCCTAGAGGAAATGCTTAATGTTGGAATATGGGACAATGTTCCCAGGAAAGACTTCCCTGGTAGCAAGCACAGACTTGTGTCTGTTTCTATAGTGTGCCAGCATACCTGTACCAGAAAGAATTATACTTTTTTTTTGTAATTGTGGTCCCTTCATGGAATTATCCCTATGCTCTTGATGGATTTCTTAGAACTTGTAATTGTTGATCAGTTCCTAAAGATGAATCAGAAATTGATTTTTAGTTTGACAGTTTTCTGTTATAGTTGCAGGTTTCCAACTGTACAGGTTTTTTTTTTAAAAGAATGAACTATTATGCTGAAACTAAAAATATCAGACCGGCACTAGCCTTGTAGACCAGTAATGAAGTGAACAGCAAGACTGTTTAACAGCTACACAAAATAGCTCTCAAATTGCCTTTTTCACATGCACATGTGCAGAGGAAAGAGTAAAGTGTATAGGAGAAATGCAGATCTTCCTGATAAACCTTCCAAATAAAAAGAATGCATTTTCTGTACTGATACAGCATTAATGAAACTGAGAGGATTGAAAGATTGAGGGGGAAATGAAAAATGTAACTGTTTCCTTTTTGGTTTTCATGTCACTGAGCAGGACGTGGTGCCTCACCCTGTGGGGCTGTGAGCAGCAATCTCCCTGATGAAGACCATGGCTGGAGGTGTCTAAAGTGTCAGTAAAGCACCAACTGTATTTCAATGTAGTGCTATGAGTAAAGTAGGAAATTCATCCTTTATCCCGGTGTATTTTCCAAACTTTATTTTAAAAGATTTGCTGTCTGCTTTGTTTTTTTGTAGTCTATCATTTAATCAAAGTTGGGCAGTAGATGCTCACTGGGTAGTAATGCTTTTAGAACTTTTTTTCCTTCCCTTTGGCAAACTACAAATGAGATCGTAGAAGTAGTGGAGAGTGTTTCCACTTAAACTGGCCGCCTCGACGTGAGAGGAGGCAGATGAACATGAGCTAGTGTTGCTGTTGCTTCCCACCACGTTTCACAACACCCATCTGCCAGCCCAGCATGTGATCCTTCCCTCATGCCGAGCCGCAGAAATGTCCTGGTAGCCCGTCTGCCTGGGGAGGAGGAGGGGACCCCAGCAGTGCCCATGAGGAGATCCTGGGAACAGGGATTAGCTGTGTAAAACAGCAGTTGCTGCCTGTAAGGACTCATCTGTGTGATGGTGTTTTTTAATTTTTGGGAAATCAGGATGGGTCCTGAATCAGGAATATTTACATGGTGCTAACCTGGTTCATAATTCTGACAATGTCTGAAACCACTTTTGGAGCAACATCTTTAGCGTGAGGAGAGATTAATAAAGTATTGTAGCAGATATTGTGTGGTATTTAATTGCATTCAGATAATGTTGCATAAATACTTATTTCTCTGTGTTTTCAAACTTGTTTTCATTTAATTTAGTTGAAGAGTGAATAGAAGCTGCTGATTTGGCCATCACTACATGATTCGTTATTTCATAATACCTGTATCATATTCCCTCTTGCTTCTTTCCAAACAGAATTATCCTGCTCCCTTTAATCTCTTTGTGAAGGAGGCCACCCATGCATCTAAGAAAGGGTTTTTTTTCTTTTCTTTCTCTCAACATTTCTCAAGTACTTTTTTTAAACCTTTGAGACTATTTAATGCCATTTGTCAGCCCTGATACTAAGATGTGCCTTCTTTTTTTGCATCCCATACCTCCTTAGTGTAATGCACACTAATCTTTCTTCCCTATCACATTCAAGAGACTATTTCCAGCTTAAAGCGTAATGTGGGGACATGAAAGCACACAAGAACTTTTTGTCTGCTGCATTCAGTACCTGGGCTAACTTTGTAGCTTATGAATGTCTTGGAAATTCTTCTATTTTCAGAGCTTCATTAGAATACTCTCTGTGTATTTATTCATCATATGGATTTTTATTTAAAAACAGGAGGGAGAGGAAGTTCTGATGCTGATCTTTACCTGCAATAGTATAGTGTTGCTTACACTTCTTGGATTCTGCTTATTTTTTTCTTTTACAGATAGGTGTTTCTAATTATGCTAATTATGCATACTGTTGTTTTTGACTTAGCAGATTTAAGACAGGTCCTTTTACATGTTGCTGAAAACTAGTGTGGTTTTAAAGCATTTAGTCCTCTCCTTTTCCATTACCTTTTTATTTTATATGCAGGTGTGTGTATATAAAAATGATCCAACAGTATTATCTGCAAATAATTAAAAACACATGTGGTATGTGGAGTTGGTTACAATATAGTTATGGTTGCATGTGATGCTCTACTTGAGACTTACTTTCAGTTGCTTTATATCTTTTGCTTAATTTGACACATCAGAGTTGTAATAGGCCAAATCAACTCAATTATTTTTTTTATTTGAGCATTTCAGATGTACCATAATGAGAGCAAGGTAAATAGGGACCAAGTATTTGCCCCTAGCACTGTAGGGGGGACTTTGGCTTGGACCAGGACATGGCTCTGCTGTCAAATAACAAGTCCAGCGTGTGCAGTGAAGATGACTCGTCTGTAAGTGCTGTGTCCCAGTTACTCACCACACGCTTCCTTAATTTTGCAACAAGTTGGGGGCATTCAGGAAGACAAAAACCCTTTGGTTAGGGGAATTGAATGCTGCCATGGCAAACTGAATTCTGTACCTTCTAGTCTCTGGTGCTGCACAAACTAAGCAGAAGTTGCCATTAGTTGCTAACAACATGCCTTGTCTTCAGTTTGTCTCGTGACAAGCCTCAGGTCTCTCTTGCAGAAGTGCCATGTTCTCCTTGCTACCAGAAGTGGCTTTGAAGCTGCTCTTTGAACATACAGACGTGCTGAGCACTGCGGAAAATTAAGCCCTCAGTGTCCAAATTGGTCACTCAATTAGTAGTTCCTTTTGACAATTTTGGCTTTGTTCTCTGTGGTTCAGCTTTACATTCTTAAAACCCTGGTAATACCACCTAAACAGAATTGTATTATAGGGTAAACTTATTAATAGTTTTGAACATTTGGATATAACTGTAAGTTCCCAGGAGAAGAATTCACTCCAGGGTTTGTATGGGATGTGGTAAATAAGCCGAAGTTATTGTTTTCAGGCGCTGCCTTTCTGGTGTGTGCAAACAATGACTTCAGCAGCTTCCAGACTTATTTTTCTGATTCTTCCATACTATGGTCATGGTTTCATGAGACAGTAAGCTGGGTATTGGCAGGCCTGCAAGATGAAAAACACCATTACCACAGGCTGCAATGCACTGAGCCATTGCAAAGTGGCTTTGCCTATTCACATGCCTTTACGAGGAGTAACTTCGTCCCATCAAACCACGTGCTGGGTTGGGTACTCCCGTTTCCACTATGTTCTGCCTTTTACAAGGGACCAATGTACTGTGGTGTAAATGAGCGAAGTTGCCATGCATAGCCTCTGGCTGGTCCAGATAGGCTGCCCAAGCTAGGAGGGGTATGCTGGGCAACCTGGGCCTAGGATCGCCCATCCACAATGGCCTCCACACGTGACAAGGTGTGTTATCCAGTTACACTTTTCACAAGTGACCGTTTCCTCAGATATTTATTAGGGGTTGATTCATATTTAATTTTCTTTGTAAAGCCCTGTGAGCTGGGCCCCTCATTGGGGATGCGTTTTTTACTGACAAAAAGATTAAGCCAAACTTGGAGGTACTTTGAAGACCACTTTTGTCATCATCAGTTGTTGGCAGCTGGTGGGACTGAGAAAGCAATGGCATCTTGGAGGAGGGAGCCATGCTCTTGTCAGTGACATCCAGTGATAGGACAAGGGGTAATGGGTACAAGCTGGAGCACAGGAGGTTTTGGGTAAACATAAGGAAAAACTTTTTCACGGTGAGGGTGACAGAGCATTGGAATAGGCTGCCCAGAGAACTTGTGGAGTCTCCTTCTCTAGAGACTTTCAGAACCCGCCTGGATACATTCCTATGTGACCTGATCTAGATGATCCTTCTCTAGCAGGGGAGTTGGACTAGATGATCTTCCAAGGTCCCTTCCAACCCCCCCCCTAACGTTCTGTGATTCTGTGATCTTTGCTGAGGTCCTATTTCGCACATCAAAATCAGAAATTGCCAGCTCTGTTTGCACTGTGCTGCAAATTTTAGCACACCAGGGCCTGGTTAGTTGAGCTGTATTAGTATAATTAATTGAAAATCGATATTTTTTTCTGGGCTTAAATATACCAAGAGAGTACTTGAATTGTGCAGATGGCATTAGTGGTTCAGCCAGTCTTGATCTTTGGAGTGATGTCAGTGTTGCTCTGTACCTTCGAGCCCTTCTTTTCCTTACTTGGCTCTTTGGTTTCCTTTCACCCCACCTCAAATCAAAAAACCACTTGTGCTAACAACTTTTTCCTCTTCACTCATGTTATTGCCTGACTTTTCTAAAAAATAAATACAGATATATATATATTCTTGCCCTTCTATTTCGTTAAATTATCTGGAACATTCAAAGCCTTTGCAGCCAAAAAGTTCCGTGTGTGTTTTGTGGTTTTGTTTTTGTTTGTGTTTTTTTTTTTTACTGAATGGGTCTAATCCTCCTGTCTCTCTGCCTCTGCTACTTGAGATTTCAGCTGTGTTGTCTCACTTTAACTCTCAGTCAATGTGATGAGTCATGGAAGGAAGGGGGGGTGGTGGTCCAATGGATTTGCTCTGCAGGAGTGGAGAAAATTTCAGGTTCTACAGCACCACTGTGAAATTCCCATTGCTAAGTGCATGTGTGAGAGAAGCAACAGGGATAACTGTGCTTATAGACTAGGTGTCTCGAGATTAATTTGTTTATGGCATAGGTCAGAAATGCTACAGGACTGTAAGAAGAGATCTATGAAATTGTTCTGAAAGTGGTGAGAACAGCTGCTCTGGTTTGTTCAGAGGTACTACTGCTAAACCTGTGAAATCTGCATGAGAACTGGGATATTTTAATGTGTGCTTCAAGCTCTTGGCTCTACTGAAGAGCAAAGTTTCCTTGTTTCTTTTTTCCTTGTAAAGCAGCCTCAATTTGTGGGGCTTGGTGTAGGGTAATGCTGTTTACAATGAAGTCAGAATTGGCTTTTAGTCTGATGAATGAAAGTCCACAGCATAAGACTGCAGCTTTTTGTGAGAGAGACATCTGTGCTATAACAAGAGTAGGAGACCCAATTTAGACAACTGCTAGAAGGAGAGCTCAAGAAAAGGAAAGACCTTTTTTTCTAGCTTAGATTAAATATTTGTACAAATAAACTTTTCTTTTCAGCTGCTCATCAGAATTGCTGCTGCACCACCAACTTGGCTTTGAATTTTGTTCCGATTGCCCAACAAGGCTGTACACGAAGAGTGTTACGGAAGAGCAGCTTAAACAAAACATGTTTGTTTTGCAGCAGAACTAGAGTCTTTGGGCTGGGGAGGAAAAAAAAAAGGGAGAGGGAAAAGAGAGTGCTAAGAGAAATATGAATAAATGAAGGATGTGAATAAAAACTGGCTGTTGCAGTAAATACATGTGAAGCAAGGAACGTATGCAGGAATTAAGTTCTGTGTTTTGAAAGTGAGTTACGATAGAGGATCTGGCTTTGAATACAGTTACAGTGACTTCTTCCAACTGCATTAGCTGGCTCAGTTAAAAGTGTACTCACCCATGAAGCTTGCTCCTCGCACGCATGCATACGCCCCAACTGCTGCTGAAACTTTTTTACTAGTGTGTTTTAAATACAATCTGGTTAAAAGGCTACCCCTGCAGTGTGGATCGTGCATAAAACCTTGCTGTGTGAGATTGATGGTGATGAAAATACAAGCACCTACTGAGGACAGTGCCATGGAGAACAAGTGTCTTTGACCCAAGAGGGTCATTTCTCATTTCAGTTCTCAATCTTTTCAGATCTCAATCTTTTGAGGAAACTTCTCCTAAATCTGTTTGGTAAAGCAACTGTTTTAAGAACATGGGAACTCAGATCACTTGGATTAAAGCCCAGATGGACACTGTCTCTGACTGAAACCGCTCAGAAGAGGATTAAGTAGAGCAGCATAAGTGGGGAACCCCTGGTGAAGAGGAGTGGGATGCTGAATATGCTGTCCTGGGCTATTTATTCCTCAGTATTAGCAGCAAAGGAGCCATTTGGTTCTTAGGCTTCATGGGGCAGATGCAAGGCTAAGTGTGTTTAGAGGCTTTTGATGGCTGACCAGAAACATGATGAAAGTAGTAGTTTTTAGAGAGAGCGTAGTAGCTTTAAAAAAGTGTGGATTCAGCTTTAAAGCATTTATTTTCTTGGCGAAGCTGTTGATTTTAATATGTAAGCCTTAATGTAAAGGTATGCGTAGCCTAGAATATCAACTTGATATGGAAATAACTTAGAAGTATCCAAGAAAATATTGATTATCCAAGAAAGTCTTGTGGTACCTCTGACATTATAGCTTTGCTCTTTTCCTGTATGATTAAGGATGAAAATGAAATTCTGACTTTAAGTGATGCAGCTTCAGGTCACAGTGGGTGTGAGCTGGTGGTCTGCACAGTTCAAATGTAATAAAAACTTGTCTTAGCTAACTGAAGATGTTGGCTACTGTTGTAGTACGGTCTGCTGTGCAATACAGCATGGGTGTTGACATAATGTAGGGGCAAAGAAATTGCTTTATCAGGCTAAATTAACTCTTCAGTATCCTATTTCATGTAAACACCACAGAATGGATCTCTAAGCCAGGGACTTGCTTTGTTTTATTGTAAAACCCTGACCCACCTGAGATTCTGCTCACCCACTGATTTCAGTGGAGGCACAATCACCACTTAATCCACCTATGGAAGGAGGTTTTCCTCTAACTGCACAGCTCCTGGTTGGTGTGGAAATACCAGACCTCGCAATTTCCACTCGTCTGTGCCAATGTTTCCATTGTCTTAATAGGATCTTCCACAGACTTTTATTTTAATACTCGGGAGCATCTCTGCTTCAGTAATAGTTAGTGAATTTTAGAGCAAGCTTTTCCTTGGAGAGCTTCAAATTGTCAGATCTGAGGAGTGGCAGAAAAATTATGGTTTGTGTTTTTTTTTTTTTAGGAGACTGAAAAAGTAAACTCTGAGTAAGCTAATCTCTAGTTGTAGGAGGAGAAGACAATTAACAACTTGTCTATGAAAACAAAACAGTTGCCAAGAAAACCTATTAGATCCCATAAAAGAAGGATGCGGAAATTCTGCAGTTAGAAATAGCAGTGTGTTTCCTTTTGAATACCTGATTTGAAATATTACCTTTGAAATGTCTATGTGCGATTTCAATTTTATTAGGTAGTAAAGATTGGAAATTCTGTGTTCATGTAAGTTGTCATTAAGGTTGGGCATGTAAAGTGTAGCTTATCTAAAAATGTCATTTACTTTGTAGCAAATGTAAATGGTACACTAAGAATTCAAAATTTTAACTTATTAATCTCATGAGGATGTAAACTCTGAATTTTACACTTTTGTGGACTCTCAGTTGCTGGTTAGAGCAAGTGGAAGCTGCACAGATGTGTTATGCCTACTGCTTTAATTATGTCCTTTGTTTCCTTGTTTCCTTCCTCTCCCAAAAGGGTTTTCTCCCTTTTGTAATGATGTTTTGCCTCGAGAGACTGAGTGAAGAATGGCACTTGAGCCACAGAAGAGATTGCAAGTTTACTTTTTTCAGTTCTTGGTCTAACGTGAACTTTTCCAGTGTTGTTTTAATTCTTGAGACAAAACATTAGGATGCAATAAACCACAATGATGTACTTGTGTTCTCTGGTAGTTACTGTTTTCTGGAATGTTATTTCTCACCAGGAAGAAAATAAAGTATATAAAGTGTGAATTTTAGAAGTTGTACAACTCTAGGTATTTCAGTATTTTTACTAGAATATTCTGACACCTTGATTTTCTGAAAAGTCTCACTGCTTCTTTCCCCTCTTCTATCCTCTATTTGATTACAGTAAAGTAAATAATGCCACATTCATACATCGTTCACATTTCTCTTGTCCCTCATTGTTTTTACCTGTTCCTCCTTAACTTTCTACTGAATGACAATCACAGTAATTGTGACTTTCAAATAATTGTGAAAATACTCTTGCAAATGATTCCTCTGGAATGAGTCTTTGGAAAAACTGTCAAATTATTAATTGCAGAACAGCTCTTGATGGCTATCGGGAAGGGAAAAGAATAAACAGTGGCAAAGCTATGTATGTGTGCTTGGGATACATGGAAGGATTTTATTCCAGATTTGCTCTTCTCTAATTCTTTCTACCTCTGCCTTAGCCCCTCCTGAGAGCTGGTGACTTGGAGGTTTATTTTCAAAGTTTGGGACTTAGAGCACAGTGTGACGTCTTGGAGCGATGTTCTGTATTTTCATATTCTGGAAGTGTTAAACACGGATTTTTCTGATGTGAGAAAGAAAACAAGCAATGTGTGCTTGTTCTTCCCAAAATAGCATTGTTTCCTTGTTGGAATGGATGTCTTGAATGCTCTATCTTCTGATAAAGTATTACAATTTTTAGTGATTTTTGTAGGCTTTTGTTTTATTAATCTGTTTTGAAATTGAAGTCTGTCATTTCTTTTACCTCTTGGTAGGTGCTGGATAGTTTGTTAGCTCAGTATGGAACAGTGGAAAACTGTGAGCAAGGTATGGCTCTACTCTTAAATTGCTTTTAAATTTGTAGTGGGAAGCGAGTGCTCACTGAACTTAACCTCTTTTCCTTGCATTTTCCTCTCTAGTGAACACTGACACGGAGACTGCAGTTGTAAATGTAACATATGGCAATAAGGACCAGGCTAGACAGTAAGTATCTTACTTGTTACTGTGGCCTCAAGTACATTTTGGAATTCATGCTGATGTGATTCTTATGTGCAACTTCAGTTCGGATACATTTGTCGATAAAATGGTTGTGTAAACAAGAACTTCCTTAAAAGTTTCTCCTTTTCCCATTGCCAAGGCTTGTTTGTTTTACCTTAATTTGTTTATTTTTGCCATCAACTTTTCATGCACTTTAACTATCAATTAATAGTTTTGAAAATTGAAAATATGAGTAAAGTTATTTGACTGGGGAGGGCAGAAAGTTAATGACTTGCCAGTCGCAGAGGACAGGAGTTATTGCTTGATGATTTTTAGCCATTTTTTAAAAAAAGCTTTGTGATGCCCTTTTACAGTGTTGGTTACTCTGTGTGTCTCTTCTGGCTAACTGCTGCATTCTCCTGTTTGATTCTGTTACTCTGCTGTGATTTTTTTCCCTTGAGAAATTATTTTTTTAATAAATTTAATGCTGCTTCCAAGCATGCTAAAGTCATAATCTGAATACCTAAAATAACTTGTTTTGGACTTTTTGAACTTTAGACCATGTATCTTGTGCTTGCTTATGTCTTCAGTAATTGATAACTTTTAATCTAGATATTAAAATTTAAAAATACAACACTTTAGGCAGTGACTATCTTTTATGTAAATATCCATATTATAAATTATGCTGTAGGCTTAATTTTTCTTTTCCATCACAAGTGGAGAAAGGACTTGGGTATTCTTTAATTTTTAATCTCGTGACATAAACGTGCTTTCCCCCTCTTTCTATCTGTAGAAGCAGGTTAAACAAAATCAAACACATGGAATAGCTGACAACGATCCTCTTATTTTAACTTGGAAATTTCTGCCACCTTGTGGCCAGTAAAATCAGCAGTTAAGATGCAGAGTATGATTATGGTATGCATTAATTTAAAATTACAAATGAAATATTTGTACATTTAATTAAGTAATTATGACTTCTGTGTCACTCGAATACAACACATGTATTTAATCTTTCAAAGTGTTAGGCTACTTGTTAGTGTATTCTAAACAAATCTAACGGGAAACTTGTGTCAGTGGTGCCTCCTGTGTATACTGGAGGTGAAGTAAGCAGTGTTTTTCTTGAATTCATTATTTACCTTTTTTTAAAATCTGAATTGTTCAATTTCTTCAGATTCTACTGTTGCTTTTAATTCTGTTTCACAGTAAATAAGAAAAATGTTCAATATCTAGTTCTGAAGAAACTTCTGGTGCAGTATTAAGTTAATGTGCCAGCTCCTCCTTTGAAAATGTTAAGAAGGAAGTACCTAATATGCCATGGAGAGAAGCACTGCAAATATTTTTTGAGCTATCTGTTGTGTAGGTTCCTGGAGTTGTGCACTGCCTTCTGAAGTTGAAGGCAACTATGTACAGTTTCTCTCCCCACAAACCATACTTATTAAATACTTACTAAATTGTAAGGTCAAACATGAGGAAATCCTGAGACAAGACTTGAAAGAAGCATCCAAGATAAAATTTTTTTGCGTGAGAAATCGTATGACAACAACTGAAAACATCTGGAGTCTGAAGCAGGTGAATTAGCATCCAGCATGAATGTTGGAGGTGGACCTGAAGTGATAGAAGTTGAATGATGAAACAGAGTTTGATTGCTTTGAACAGGTAGGGCTAGTGGAGGAGCTTTGATTTGCCTTTGTTAATGCTTGGATATGGACACAGGGTTTGGGGGTGGGGAATGTGCACTTTCTGTATGGAAAATATTAGTGTAGATCATCTGGGTACAGGATGCAACCTTGCAACCATTTAGAAACTCCTAAGAGAAGTGGCTGGATAGAGGTTTTTCTAGGGAAAAACTGTGAGGAATGAAGAATCACTACAGGACCTGTGTATTTGGGAATTTTCTGTAGTGACTCTGGTGGTGTTTCAGTTTGAATGGTTTTCCCGGACGTGACCAAGCTTTGCTTCTTGGAACTGGATGTAGTGGACAGAAGGGCTGGGGAGAGGGGGACTGGTATACAAGTGCTGATAGCTGATAAAAGGCAGTAGGACAAGGAGTAACAAGAACTGACTTTATCAAAAGCTGTTTAGATCATTGAGAATTGGCAGCTGATGGCAGCCTTTGTATTTTGGAATTTAGCTGTTTAGGGTGGATGTTGCTCTTAGCCATGACCTCTGGAACAAACACTGATGTGGAGTTTTCTATGCTGCCACATACAGTGGATCCCTAGTTCTAATTGTGTTTTTTCTGCAACACATGTACTAACCTCAGTGCTGGCTGACAAAACATGCAAAGCTGGCTATTTTTCTGCTGGGTGGACTGTATGGCATTGCAGTGCCTGCTGGAGTGGGTTGTGGCAGTGCTGTGCAGTGAAGTTGCTGTAAGACAATCTGGAGATACGGTTCTAAACAAGCGCAATATGCATTACTGGGGACGTGTTACTTTTGAACAGAACTTTTGATTACACCCAGATGGAAAGATGAGCCTTCTGTCTTGCAAGACTAATTGTTGGGTCAGGGGTGTTTTGTTGTTTGTGTGTGTTTGTGGTTTGTTGTTGTTGTTGTTGTTTTTGTTTGTTTGTTTTTTCTCTAGGCTGGTACTGCAGTTGTGGCATAGTCAATGCAAGGCTGCATCCAAAATTGACTTGGAAACTGAAATATGTGAATAATGCTGCAGTCCTTTTGAGAAACAAGTCTTGACTGAGCACACAGCACCCAAAATTAGAGACAAGCACAGTTATTGACTTCTATCAGAATCCTGTGGTTGAGTTTGAACAGCCCAATCAGCGGCACATTGGTACCAATGCAACTTGGGATTTGCTTGCTACAGGGTACCCCTTCTTCCAGTGTTGATCCCTTATGAGATGTGTGCTGACTGTGCCCTTGAGATGTGCTGCCACCTAAATTGTCTGTCATCTTCAAAAGTTACACCCCCTCCACTGTCACTCCCAAGAATGTTCTTGTGCTGTCATCTAGTGCATGCTGCAGGATTTAGCTCTGCCCAGGATTCTGAAAGAGAAATTCTGTGCAACGTTGTCCTCACCCATATGAAATGGGTGTATATTGTTTTAGTATGGGGCTAGGTGTCTATCTTCAATCTTCTTTTTCTATCTTAGGAGTGAAGTGTGTGTCTTGGTTGTGTCTTGTAAGTGGTGGTGTATTTTAAATGGGGGCTGCAATGTGAGAAATTGGGATCTGCATCTTTGCAGATATAAGGTATATTACTTTGAGTATTGACAACAGTGGTCACTTTTTAATTAGAATACTTGCAAAAAACCCCTTTTTTACCTTTTCAGTGTAACAAAGCTCTGTGTCTGTGCACGTAACATGCATCCTTGATTAATGAATTAGAGTTCACAAAACTACTACATGCCATCATGGGTAAGGATTAATGTTGCCATAGGAACAATAATACTGAACATTCAGTGGTGTATGATTCTAAGCTTAGATTTATTTAATTTTTTGCTTTGCTTTATTTCCAGAAATACTAATGAAAACTATATTTTTAATTTATGCAAAATCTCCATCTTTATGCCAAAGAAAAATTATCATGTATAGCTGTCTTCTCAGTATTCAAAAGTGTCTGTTCAAGGAGGAAAAAAGAAAGGTGGTGTACGTATAAGCTGCTTGTGGGAGTGAAACATATTCTCCATCTCGTGCTTAGTGTCATCACACTATCAATGGATGAAAGACTTCCAGCACAGGACTTGGTGCTTTTACTGTAACCATTTATCTAAGATGTTTAACCTCCACTAGCATTAGAAGGGAGAATGCTGTGCAAACATCCTCACACAGGGAGCTCATGAGAGGACAGTGGTGAGATGTCATTTTGATGTGGAAAACTCAGATGACTAATTTACAAAATACTTGTTTGAAGGTTTCATTTTTATGTAGGGATCTTTTTGCTTCTGAGCAGATGTCATGTGAACATAAGCCAGGCTGCTGTATGTCTTACCAAGAGTATAGGCAGTAGCTGCTGCAGTCTCCTAATGAATTTGTTGTATACAAAAAATAATTCTAAACTACACTATGAGTTTCCTGTGTGTTAGCTCTTGTTGGTATATAAAATGGAAGCATTTTCTGTTTCCATAAAATACTAATTTTTCAAGGAGAGGAGGATACCTCTTAATGAGGAAGTTTAGTGAATTTTTCTCCTCCTTTTTTCTTATTAAGTTGACTCTAAGACTTTTAGTCCTTACATAAAAGATGCCTTGTGGATTGTTTCAGTAGGTACCAGCAGTGCCCTCTGACAGAGACCCTGTGTGGCCTTTATTAACTTATGGTCATGGAAGGAGATCCCCAGCCTTGTTTGGAAAGGCAGAGGCCTTTGCAGAAAGGCAGAGGTGGTGTTGGCTGTGGTTCGGACTTGGGTTTCCAAGGTGGTCAGTCAATGCAAGTACCTACTTGCTTACAAAAGGAGGTGAATATAATGTGTATTTGGTGAACTGCAGCAATAATGATGGACTTGGCTGAAACAGGTGCTGTGAAGAACCAATTACTTGCTTTTCTCTGAAGCTCAGGCTTTCCCAGGGAGCAGGGATGGCTCTCCTGATCACAAGTGCTGTACTAGATGCTGTTTTACAGGAATTCCTTGTCAAAACATGATAGATCTATAGCTTGGTTGCAAACAAAAAGCCTGATGTTTTACCCCCTTACCACTTCTAAGGACTAGTGAGGTCTTGTGCACTGATTTAAGGTAAGGGTTTGTATTAGCGCTAGGATTCTGGTCTGAGATGTTTCAAAGCCAGAGGAGATCGGAGCACTCTGGGGAAGATGCTATGTCTGAACTTGTCAAATGAATATGTGGAAGGAAACGAGTTGGGCTGAAAGTCAATACAGAGCCTACCAGCATGTTTGCAAAATTGTTGGTGCTGATCTCTCTAACATCTTGAGGCTTGATTCCAAAGGAAACAGAGCTTATGCCATTGCACTGTTTGGTGGCGCCATTTGCCTCTCTGGTAGCTTTTTGGCTCATTTAGGTAAAATTCAACCCCAAAATAGAGATATCAGATATTTGCAACAACCGAGAACTTAGTGTGCTCAGGTTGCATAAAGAGAAAAGCCTTCAGACCCCTTTCCCAGATAGGATCTCCGTGGAGATAGACGAGCAAAATGCCTGTCAGGCACTGGAAATCTGTGCAGGAACTAAAACTTGAGACAAATCCATAGGAACACAAGTTTTACAAGTCTGGCTGCTTGCTGCCCTTACTGTTTTGTAAATGCGGGTTTTTATGTGATAAAGTGCTCTTCAGAGTCCATCAAGTAAAAGCTAAGAAATGTCAGCTTTGAAATAGCCTCAGCCAATTTTAATCTAGTGCTCTTTTGCCATATGCCATAAGAGATTCTCCTGTTATGGGAGCAATTACACTCCAGCCCTGTTCCCAAAGGACCTGTGTCTCATTTGGTGAACAGAAGTATTTAATGAGCAGTGATCAGTTATTCAATATTTTGCTTTCCTCGTTCATATTGGTGTTGCCATGGGTCTTATTTATTATCAACCCTCATTAAACTCTGCTTCAAAGACACAAATTGCTACTTTTCTTGTAAGCTCTTACTGTCTGACTGGAGTATTTTGAGGATGCTGGTTCAAATGCTGGGAGATGAGTGGCACGTTATCCACAGTACCCATATATCCCATCTTAACTGCAAAGCTGCTGCTTGGCTTGAACAGCTGCTTGAGACCCAGACTGTCTAACAGGACACCCAGAAGATAATAGTAATTTCCACAGGCTACTCTTGAAAATCTAGGTGACTGGCAACCATCAGCCTTTGTCTGCAGTAGGGGCAGGAGTGGAATTGTTGCTGAGGGTAGTGGTTGATAAACTGCCAGTAACTGCCTGCAAATGTATGTGAATGGAGGGATGGGGTTAAATTTCTGAATTTCAGAGGCCTTGCTCCAGAGCATACAGTTATTGGATCTTGCTAATGAAGTGTTGGAGGGTTCTTTAATATGAGATGGAAATCTCCTTCCTTCCATAACTGTTTTTAATTTAAAGGTTGTCTTTAAACAAAATCTGTCAGTAATTTTTGGTCCATGACTAAGCCAGGCATTTATAGACTATTACAAATTAATGCATGTTTCAGTGATATCAACCTATTGGTAATAATCTGAATAATATGCAGTCTGTAGTGAAACTCAAAATATCTTTCTTGGACAAATATTTTAATTTTTATAGCACTAGTTTACCCGTGTGTTGCATGTTCCTGAATTCTTTAACTGTATTAACTGTTTGTGAGTGGAAGATTTCTACCCCTCCCCTCAAAGTCTATTATTTTTTAAGCTTAGAGTTGTGCTCCCTCTGCAAAGAGGAGGAGACCAATGGGTCAGATGGACTGCAAGTTTGGCCCCACCTTGGTTGGAAAGGGGCTGAGCAATTGGGTGGTTATTCAGTGTGATGGAACATGGTGTCTAAAAGGAGAAGAGAACTCGAAACATTTTTCCAATGCTTTGTAACACCTTTGCATCTGTGGAGAGTTTAACAGACATGTTGGTTTTCATTTCCTGCTTAACTTTTAAACCTGCTTACATGACTAGTTGGTTAGTTGCAAGGTGCTATTGTAGGCTAAGTTTTATTTCAAATACCAGACTGGCTTTGAAAGCTTTTTTTTCCTGCTGAGAATGAACCAGGAGCTGTCTTTCGTATCTCTTCTCCCCTCAACCCCTCTCCTGTCATGACTACATCAGTTATTGCAAAAACTATGGGCAAATAGCTGTGCTGGCAAAAACCCTAATGAAGATGCTGTGATAGCAGCTAAAATTTTTTCCCTCTGGTGCAGCTTTAATTCTATTTGGGAAACTGATTTAAATTAAATCAGGCAAAAGAATGCTTTTGAGTGTATAAGCTTTGTCTCCTGTGAGGTTTTGCTGATAGGGTTGCACCAGCAAAACCTTTAAAATGCACAGAAGCCCAGAGCAAGCAAGAACTAACTTGTAGTTCTTAAAATGTGACTCTGTAAAAGAAAAAGCTGTGTAAACAAAATCTCAACTGAAGAATTTTGGATGTAGCTTTCCATCTTGGAACCATGTTTTTGCTTTGTCATGTGATTTAGAAAGAGCAGAAGGCTGTATCTCAATGATTTGTCTTTTCATAAGACCCTGCATGTGATTGTACTTTTTTCTCCTCTACTTTGCAAACAAATAGAGCAATAGAAAAACTGAATGGGTTTCAGCTTGAAAACTATTCCTTGAAAGTTGCATACATCCCCGATGAAATGGCAGCCCAGCAACCTCCACAACAACATCCCCAAGGAAGACGTGGATTTGGACAGAGGGGTCCTCCAAGGCAAGGATCACCTGGAGCAACCACAAGGCAGAAACCACAGTCAGACGTTCCTCTACGAATGCTGGTTCCCACTCAGTTTGTAGGAGCCATTATTGGGAAAGAAGGAGCGACAATCAGAAACATTACAAAGCAGACACAGTCCAAGTAAGTTACTTTACAAAACGGTAATTGTAAGTTTTCATTCTGTGTCCTCATCTCCCATGTAAAGGGAAACTTGTAGAACTTCACAACTAACCTGTGTGGTCAGAGCAGAGGAAGGTAACAGTGAATGGGAAATCTTTTGCTAGATTTATTTAAGAACAGGATTCTGTCCTTGACACACACGTTCAAAGCGATCTGACTTATTTCTCCGTTTTTAGTAAAATTGAAATGACGCGGTACTTGGGATAGTACTTGATGCTGGAGGGTTTGCTAACAGATGTACTAATAAGGTTCTGGCACAAAAAGTAAAACTGAAAAGAGCTGTAATATGTTGGTCTGTGGCACATAGAGGCAGTGTGGTGACACATATAAGTCTGTGTTTATTTTAACATTAGTTTAATTTAGGGCATTCTTAGGATTTGTAAATGTTTTCAAGGTGGGGGGAATAACCTTCCTGTCTTCCCTCACTACTCCTTATGCCTCACCCCATGTATTTCTGGTGAATACATTCGTTGCTATCAAATTGTAAACTGCACCAAACCACAGATTAAGGAAATGCACAGGAGGCAAAAAGCAAGCAGCTAAGTGACCTAAGAAGCTTAAAGCACTAGGGTATAGAGATGCTGGAGGAGATTTTCAGTGCATGTTAAATCCTTACCCGCAAGGAAGAGCTCAGTGAAAATGCAGAGGGAGGTGGGGATCATATTCAAAGAATTCTTCCAGGATACTCCTAAGAATGGAGAGTGAAAGACTGCCTTCAGCAGTACACTGGTATGAGCCCCCAGCTCTGTAGTTACAGGATCTGGAAATGGGTTGTATGTGATGGGTATGAGGTTGAGTGGCTTCAGTTTTGAGAGTAGTTACTGAGGATAAGGGAGTCCCCTCTAATTACACCCACTGCACTCCCCCAGTAAGGACAGTCTCCCCCTCCCCTCCAAACCCAGGATTATCATCAAGTTCATTCCAACCTCTCATTAGCATGTTGTAACCCAGGAGACTAATTGCTGTGTTTAATAACACAGGTTTAAGAGATTTGTGGTGTCCTGACAAGACTTTGTTGTAGTTTGTTTATTGGTAACCATTTTTTTCAGGAGATATCTAAAATGTTTAATTCTCAGACTATAAAAATCCTGGAAGATTGGCTTAAGAAAAGTTTCTGTCTTAAAAGCTGACCGGATAGAGCAGAAATAATCAGAGGTTCCTAACTTTACATATATGTGACGGCAAGGAGGAAGTTTTCATTGGTTTGGGGATTAAAAAAAGAATTTGCTCTACTTCTAGTTGCACCAAGGATTGCCATGGGCTTCTTAGAAAATGCTACACTGGAACAATATGAATTTTCAATATCAGAACTGGAAAAATAAAGGGGCTTATTGAAATACATCGTGGTTGTTTAAGTTAAGAAACAGCTGTGATCTGGGGGGGAGAGGAGGAAGCAAGAAGCAGAGGTGGAAAGAAAATGTCACCTGCAGTTATTGGCAGAGGAAAACTAATATCCAAGGCTCTGTCTTGATGCAGGTCCTAATTTTTTAAAAATTCCTAGAGCTACATAAACTGTGGTGGAAACCAAGGCTAGTAGTTTTAGGGTGGTGGAGAGTAGAGCCAGAGGAAAGGTAATGCTAGGAGAAATTTTAGGCTTAAAAGGCATAGGAAAGTAATCTTGAGGATGAATGCAAGTACTATGGTACTACTTGCTAGCAGAGAAGACCTTGGAAGGTTGGCTGCTGAGGCCATTAAGACAGATAAGATGTGACAAAGCCTGACTCTACTGTAGCTATACAGTCATTATTACAGGAGCGACAGGGCTGGTAATAGTATCGGCAAAGCTTGATGAAATGTTGTCTTCAGTGGTTTACCACAGACTGTCTAACAACTCCCCTGAATATCTTGGTGGGAGTTTAATGAGGAAAGGAGATCCCAGTGTCCCCAAAGATGGGGCTTAGCTGACAATCATAATAGGAGAAGCTTTCTTTAAGTAGTTGTACACTTCTCAAAATTGAACCACTTAAATGTAGTTAGTGGTAGCTCAAAATAAACTAGTTTTATGAGGGCTGGGAATACATAAGGCCTACCATGTGTGTTTACATGTATATGGTTACAGTTAATGTTTTTCTCTTTTCAAGAATTGATATTCATCGTAAAGAGAATGCAGGTGCTGCTGAGAAACCAATTACCATCCACTCAACTCCTGAAGGCTGCTCAACAGCTTGTAAAATTATTATGGAGATCATGCAAAAGGAAGCTCAAGATACTAAATTGTGAGTAAAAGGCATTTGATTATGGAAGCATTAAAAATTCTTGTTGATGCCATTTAAAGAGGTAGCCTTCAAAAACCTGTTAAAAAGACACACTTTTAAGTAAAGGAATTAGGACTCTTTCCCCCTTTCAGGACGATCTACTTGCTTCACAAGCCCCAACACCCATCTACATCTTTCAGCCATTGTCTGGCTGTGATTTTGAGGTGAACCAGAGCACATCTTGAAGATTCTAGAGCAACTGATAACTTTTAATCAGAGTGTATAACAAGTTGTGAGCTCTCACTAAAAACTTTAAGGTATATTTCTTCTTTCCCAACAGCTCTTGCTGCTGCAGTTTGAGTTTTATTTAGTAAGTATATTACAGTGAAGCTATAGAGGATAGTGCTGAAATGTGCACTGCACTTGAACTTGTGCTCTAGCATAAACGTGTAAGTGAATGGGAGTAGACATCTCTATGAAAATAATATTGATCCATAACATGCATAAAAACTTGCACTTTGGTTTCTAAAAGTGTCATTGGATGTAACCTCTATTACAGTACAGAAGAAATTCCCTTGAAGATATTGGCACATAACAACTTTGTTGGACGACTTATTGGCAAAGAAGGAAGAAACCTGAAGAAAATTGAACAGGACACAGATACTAAAATCACGATATCTCCGTAAGTTTTTGGTGGCCTAATCTTTTATAGAGATGTCTCAAATAACAGCAGTGCTACTGCGTTACGTTCAGGTACAGCATTCTTACCAAAATATTACGTGTGTTTTGAAGGCTGAGATTAACACCCTTTTGGAGGCCTTTCCATAATATGGATTAAATTGTTACTTAATCTCTGTTAAATTTAATGTAAACAGTGAGTCTTCATTGTAAACTCAAGAGCAAGCCTAAAAATAACATAGGCTATGTGGAGCATGTGTTAGACTATATTTTAAGTGTCAGTTGTTTTTAACAAATTATGCCATACGTAATGATGAGTGTTTGAAACTACAAGCCTGGATCAGTTCTGAGCTATGTGTGAAAATGAGTGAAACTAGTGATGATTTAGTTTCTGGTATAGGTTAAATTTTGGGCAAGAGGGAAGGAAATAAGACAAATGAATACTGAAAAAAAGGAATTTCTAGTAGCAGTTCAGTCCCTCTTGATCACTAGCGGCCAAAGTAGGATACATTGACTAGTCTGCTTCAAAGTAATAGCTTGTGGTCTGTGAAGGTAATTGAGATTCAGCTGAGATTGTACAGGAGCTTTTACCTTGACTGGAAATCTGCAGTTCACTGATTAGACCAACATTTTTGTAGAAGCTTGGCTGTTAATAGTAGTTTTGCTCTGGAGTAATAAATACCTTCAGAGAATCTCCTGTTTTGAATAACGAATACTTTGCCTTGAACTTTGAAGCATTTGAGGGTATCCTGGACTTAGGCTTTAGCCAGAAAGAGTGAGAATAAAGCTTATAGGCTGTAGGGAAGGGAGAAACTTTGGAAGGCTTATGATGGTGTATGAAGAGATGCGAATACATGCAGCAGACCATCAAAAAAAAAAAAAAAAGTACTGCAGAAGGTAACTCAAATGAGGGCAAGGAAACTAAAAGTGAATGAGATTCCTCAAAGAGAAAATTCAAAGCTGGATGAAAATATCTTGAGACCTTCCTGAAGGTATGTAAATGTTTATGGAATTAGTCTGACAAAGAGAAGTGAATCAATTGGAGAAAAAGCATGTTTCAAGAATAGGTTTTATAAGGCCAGCACGCTCTCTTAAATGTGTTGGCATAAACTTTTTCCTTGCAAACAGTACACAAACCATTAATGCTGCTCCTTAAAGAGGGGGGAAAAAAAAAGTACAGGGTAAATGGGATAATGTTTGTTTTTCTGTGAAACCAGCTTGTCTTTATTATTGATGATACAACACATTGTCTATAAACACTTGAAGAGTATTTTTTAATTTAGCAAGTTACTGGTTTATTTGCATTAAAATCTTTGTCTCAAGATTATTTTTGTCATGCTATTCATGAAATAGCCCCGTGCAGTCTCCTGGTTTAATAGATACATGAGACAGCATATATGCACAGTGATTCTGCTATGTCTAATTAGTCTTTCTCCTGGTCTCTTCATTTAGGCTTTTTGGTAAGCTTGTCCATAAAGTTAAAGTAAGGCAGCTGGTTTGGGAAAGTGTTTCCTCTCTTCTTTGGGGTGTTTTCCACCACCTTCCTTCCCGAGGCAGTAACTCAGTGCTCGCACACTGAACACTTAAGGATTGCTTTGTTGGATGTGTTTTGTGCTTGCCGCTGCCGAACTGAGATGCGCAGGTTGCCTCACTGCCTGCTGTGCAAGAAAGCAAGCCTTGCATACTTCTTCCTCACTCCTTCTTGTCATGAGTTTCCTCACCCATCCTGCTGTATTTTTTTTTTTTCAACTTCAACCCTTCAACTCCCTTTTTCTCAGTACATGAATATACGGTGGCTTCCCACTCAGTTTCTTCCCATTTCTACCATAATAGGTCAGCATCTGTTACTTGAAGTTCTAATTTAATGCTGTAACCCTTTAATTTCCCTGAGGAGTTACTAGTGTTTTGCAGCAAATGTTGACTTGCACACAGCTTTTGGTTTTCCTTTTATGAGGATTTGGAGGCTCTCCTCAAGTTTCACTGAGGGTTGGGATTTTTTCCCTCTCCTTCCTTAAGGAATCCGCTATTGTTATCAAGGAAAGAAAGTTTCTTATGCTCTGTGTTTTGGGGATGTCTGAAGTGTCTGAAGCCCTCTCCCTATTGATAGGGCTGGTGTGGAGTGTGAAGGTGAACACTGCTGCACTGCTCTGCAGCTCATGTTCCTACAGAGCGTGATGGTTTCTATCTCGTGTTGCACCTAAGCACATCTCGCCCATCTGATGCCAAACCTCGCTGTGGTGATTTCTGTTGCGTTTGCTGTGAGAACAGAGTTTCTCCACATTCTCTGAGAACTGTGTGTGAGCCCTGTTATGAATTGATACTATGCTCTTTGGAGGGCAAATTCAACATGTTCAGATGTCATCGCACTCAAATGATAAACCTGGATTACCTTCTGGTGTTTGCTATTAATTGTGCTTCTGTTTTATTTCTAGACTGCAGGACTTGACGCTCTATAATCCAGAAAGGACCATTACAGTTAAAGGCAGTATTGAAACTTGTGCCAAGGCTGAAGAAGAAATTATGAAGAAAATCAGGGAGTCCTATGAAAATGATATTGCTGCTATGAATGTGAGTTGTCTTCTGGCATGGGCCCTTTCTGGAACTAGAACCATGGAAGAGTTGAGGTGTGAGGGATCTCTGGAGGTCTTCTGGCCCAGCAGGGAGGTTGCTCAGTATGGGACCCACTTCAAAGTTAAATGAGGCTGTGTAGGGATTTGTTCCCTCTTGAACATCTCCATGTGTAGAAAGTCCACATACTCTGTGGGCAGCCTGTGCCCTGTCTCACTGCTCTCACGGTGAAAATTTCTTTCCAAATATCACTTCAGCATTTCCCTGTTGCAACCTCTCTCTGTTGCCTCTAGTATTAATTCGTGGGTCTTGGTCAAGCTTTTTTCTTACTTATGTGTGCTATTCTAATGAAGGCCCTTTCTGGCTTGTTTTAAGTAGAGGAAATGAATGAGCGTTTCACTTTTTTCATGTTGCAAAAACCTAAAGGAATGTGTGTTTGTGTACTACTGTGATTTATGTGCTCTAGTTCATAAATATTTCTTAAAGTAGTGATTCCTAGTCTCTTCGTGTTAACAACATGCGGAAGAAGGATCTGTCCTGCTTTCAATTATTAAATTTAAGAAAGCTTTATTAAGGTTTTTCTTGATGTAGATGATAAAGGCATTTAGTTATTGGTGATGTACATAATAAAACAACACACCTCATAAGTTTGCCAAAGTATTACTAATGCATATTGAGAAATAATTGAGGTTTTTGATAAGCTATAAAGAGCTTTTGCGTGTGTATTCACATCATATGGTCTAGAATCAGACCGGAAATAATTTTTCATTTTACAGTAGTCTCAATTTTCTAGAAATGGCCGTTCTTCATGGCTTTCCTACCAGCTGAAGAGAATATTCTTCCCACTCTTCCCCTTTTTCCCATACTATAAGCAAATTGCAGGACACAAACTACATGAGTACCCAAAGTAATTTTTAGTGGTACATTTTTGCTTCATATAGTGAGCAGGATCATGTAGTCAGTGAGATTAAGACTGCTCTGCTCTTTAGCAAGGGTGTGTTAAGCAGAAAACTACCTCTGTTATCAGATGGATTTCAGGTTTAGTTTATAGTGATTATTAGGGTAGATTTTTTTTTAGTTGGAGTTTTGGGATATTTTTTTTTGGTGTCTCGTGATTGTCTTATCTGGATGGTCTGAGATAGTCTGCCTTTAGGTGAGGTATATTTCTAAAGCATATTACCAGGCAATAATCTGGAAAAGTGAAAAGGGGTACTGACAAGTTTTGTATTACAGACAACAAATGTTTTCTACCACGTGATGCTGCTGCTTTTCTAGTCCTTGGGGTAGTCCTTGGGAGATTATTTTTTTTCAAATAACATGCTGACATCTTCTCAAAAGGTTAATAGCCTATGCCAACTAGGATTTTGTTTAAAGTTAATAACCAGGATTGTAAATTTTAAATAACTCTTCTGTCACTGCAGCTTCAAGCACATTTAATTCCTGGATTAAATCTGAATGCCTTGGGTCTGTTCCCACCTTCTTCTTCAGGAATACCACCTCCCGCAGTGAGTGTTGCCTCTGCTGCTGCTGCTGCTTCATATCCACCATTTGGGGTAAGGGAAGTCTCTGGTTTTGGATGGTTAGTGGGTGGTGATAGTAATATCTACTACGCTGCTGCTCAAAACTGATCAACTTGCTGTACTTTGGCTAAATTACCTCAAAGGTCTGGGAATGGTGTTTTAGTAGCTGTGTTCTGTCAGTTTTCTAAATCTTGTCTCTCTTCCTGCTTGCACACTGGAAATCTTTCCTGTGGCTGCAGCTGGGAGCAGGCATTCATTGGTCATTTAGTGAAATGCTCAATGAAACCAGCAAACGGTGTTTCTTAGAAAAGTGTTGGATCCTATTTTCTAGAGAACTTGAATTATTACAGAAAGAAATCTCATATAAAATGGGATTTAAAAATTGCTGGAATTTGCAATCAATAATGTTAGTTTGCAGTTGCATTCCTGTTGGTATGGAAGGAAAAAAAAATCTCTTGTTATAAAGCAAGGATCTATATGTAGCTAAAACGTTTGCTTGAATGTAGTAGTTTTATAAATGTACAAGCCCTGATGACATGCAGGATTGCTAAATATATAAGATTTAAATTACATGGCTGAATCTGCAGAAAGCTGTGATTTGTCACACAGCTATTTAAAAAAACTATGTGAAAAAGTTCAATAGAATCTTACTCAAATCCAGTGCTGAGTTCTTTTGCTATGGAGCAGAAGAAAATTTTTTGTATCGGAAAGCTCCGGAGTCTTTCTGGAAAGAGATGGTGTTCTGCTGGTCAAGAAGAGACAACCTCATTACACAGAGAAGGTGATTTTGCATCTCTTCACTGTTTGTGGTGGGAGTGGTTGTTAGCAACTCAATGAAAGATGAATTTTCTAAATTACTCTTAGCAGGTGGGTGACAGCTTTACAAACTCCTGTGTGGTTGACTTTGCTCTCTTCTTTGCTCAACATTACATCTAGAGAGCTAAGTCTGAGACTCATGAACTAGAGTAGTGAAAATACAGCACACACTGCTCTTTATCAGATAACTCAAGTGGTTCCATGTGTGTATATATATATTTTGCATTAAAGGGTAGTTGTTGCCTAAATATTTTTCGCAGAAGAAGCCAAGAAAATGTCACAGCAAGGAACAGGAGAAATTCTACACTTGCAGCATTATTTAGGGGAATGAACAACTTGGGTGTTATGAATGTATTATAAACTATATTGAGTATAATAGTGGCTTTATCAGGAAAAAGTGCTCCAATGAAAACTACAACTGAAATATGTTTACACTCAGTTACTTTACTGCTAATAGCAGTGACTCTCTTTATGGCAAACAAATTCTCTTCTCCTCGAGTCTCTCTGTACTTTGATTAGGTGGCAGACTAAACTGAAGAAAAAAACCCCAGGGTTTTGCTTCACTTTTTGCTCACACTTTTTATTGTATAAAATGCCATCTCTAGTAATGGATTGCTTCTATTTATTTCCTTTTTAGGAGAAAATAGAGGTGGTTTGTTAACAGTGTGTAACTTTCTTTAGTGGTAATGAAAAGTGTGGTTTTTCTTATTGCAGATTTACAAATTACTTTGCTATTCTTGAGATTGGTACTGTAAGCTTACAGTTCTGTTCCTCGGTTTATTTTCAGTTTTTTTCACACTTTTTCCTTTTGTTTTTCCTTCCTTGCTTTTGCTTATAATTATGCACTAAACACTGCTGAATTTGGTGATTTAAACCTTATTCCTGTCTGTCCTGCTGTTGGTAGTGTTCTTTTACAGTGCTACCTCCCCTGGCAGTGCTCCTTTATCTCCCCCAGATGCACCTTTTTTGGCCTGCAGATTCCAGGATTCTGCAAATAGGATAGTGGCAGCATCTGGAGCAAGGCATCAAGAAACAAGTGTCATTATGTAAAAGTGTAGAAAGTTTGCAGCTGGAAGAACCCCACTGTTCAAAGTCACACTCTCCTGTTGATGCTGTTAGCTCAATCCTCTGAATAAGCTCCTGTTCCATATAGTCTAGATGTATGATAAGCAAACATGAAAAACAAAAAGGAATAAACTCAGATTCAGAGGATAAACTGATGGCTTTTGTGGAGGTTAAGGGTGGTACCAAGACAACCCCTGAACTTGATACGAAGGGCTTCTGAAACAAATGCATGAACAAATGAAGCTGTTTCCCATCTTTTTACTTATGTGTGAACTTATTTGGAAAAGAAAAGGTGGTTCTCTGGGCTTCAGGCAAGTCAGCCCCTCAGATTACTTGGAGTAGCTGTGCCTCTCTGGGGAATGGAAAATAATGAAAAGTATGAGATTACCTTTTAATGGATGTGATTTTTTCCAGGGAACATTTTCAATTTGAAATACTTGAGTTTTTTTTCACTTTATTGGGCAGAGACTTCTAAATCTTTTTGGTGTATGAGGGTGGTTTCTGTAACTTCTCAGTTTTATGCCTCTCAATTTATTCTTTTTCTTCTAGGAGAATAATTTTTAAGACACTGACTAAATAGAGTATTGGGGAATGTAGGAGTAGAAGAAGCAAAAGAAAAGGGCTGGCTCTGTTTTGAAGAAGAAACGGAAACAATTTGAAAGGGTAAAGGTGACCACAGATGGAGATCTAGGACCGCTTATAAGGGAGTTAAAGGATAAAATAGAAATCTGTCTGAGTAAAAGAGACTTCAGGGAAAAGAAGCACTAATGATGAAAGCACAGGAAAACCTCATGTCCATTTACCTATGAGCTACTCATTACCAAGTTGCTTGGTTTTGCAAAAGCATTTGGACCACCCAAGTCCCTTTAGCTTGTTTTGGGTGGATATTCTTCTATGGTTGGGAGCACTGGTTAGCTGGTATTGAGGTATCCCTTTCAGGAAGCTGAAAATCCTTTCTCAAAACATGTCTGGCAGGAGGCTATAAGTGTATCCTGCTGTGGCCTCGCTTATTCTTGTCACAGCAAATTCTGCATTCTGCTCAGGGCTGGTCCTGGGTGGCTCTCCCTTGTGTCCTGTTCATTTGACTGAGTAAAGGTATGTTCCTCAGCAATTTCAGCTACACCATCATCAGGAGCCTCTTGAATGTCATTTAAATCCTTCTGTGACTGTGTGCTTACAAAGCATATAGTGAGTCTTGGTACCCCGCTATGATGTGCCTGAGGGTTATGAAGCTTTTGCCTGAATATCTTTGTACGTACCCTTTCTTCACCTTGGTGTGGAGGTGGACTCAAGTGCCTCTCCCTGAGGTCAGAAGAGGTATGTGGGTGAGCTTTGGGCATTTGCAGAAGAGATTCCATATGGAGCTGATCATTCATATGTACTATTTTTTAGGGGCAAGGTGTTGCTGTAACCTTGAGTAGGACTTGTTCCCAACAAAACTGAGGTTTCAACTTAATTATTGAAACAAGTGTCTGTCACATTCTTGATGCAGCATTTTTTATTTTATTTTTTTCACATATGTGGGTGGAATGATAAAAATCTGTATGGTAAACAGATCTGGGATTTTGTTATGTTGCCAGACCTTAAACTGACAGGTCTGAACACCCATATATAGAGCCATAGCCAAATATTCTAAAACCTGAGTATTCAGGAGCTTGGAACTGAGTAATTAGACAGGTCTAGCTGTATTTAATGTGAGCTGCTGTGTGATGCTTCATCCTCTCCCTCTTTACACAAAACTTAAAGGCATATTTGACAAGAGCATAAACACTGTTCTCCAGCTGCTTCAGGAACAGTCATAGAATCATAGAATTGTTAGGGTTGGAAGGGTCCTCAAAGATCATCTAGTTCCAACCCCCCCTGCCAATGGCAGGGACACCTCCCGCTAGAGCAGGTTGTTCAGAGCCCCATCCAGCCTGGTCTTAAAAACCTCCAAGGATGGGGCTTCCACCACCTCTCCGGGCAACCTGTTCCAGTGTCTCACCACCCTCATGGTGGTGAAAAATTCTTCCTAATGTCTAACCTATGTCTCAAAGTTAGGAGATGCTGATGTTATCACACACTGCTTTGCATTTTGCTTCTTGGACTGGATCACGCTCAGGAGAACAATTTCCATGTGACTGAGATACCTCATTCTCTATGGTCCATATCCATGATGGCTGGCACTGGTATATAACATGGGTCTTATTGCATAGAGCCTCATCTAATTTAATCTGATGAAATGCAGTTTCTGCCTCACTGAGAATTTGTCTGTTGCTTTATTGCTTGTCCTGGTGGTAGAGTCCATACTGGAAGGCACAGGCTGTCCTTGGTACCTGTCTGTTAACAGACACAAACATTCATGTGTGCACATGGCCATTGCATGCGGCTAACAGGATCTGAGCGTCACATCTAGTGCAGGCCAACCATTTTTTTTTAAAATCCATATTTACCTATCAGTAGGAACAATTCTTGATACTGCAACTGTATAACCTATTTGTGAAGTCCAAGCTCTGTTTGCCTGTTTAAAGCACTCATTTTGTGTAGCCATATGAAGGGGATGCAATGGAATTTCTTATTGTGTTTCATTTCCTGAATTTTCCTGTCTTTTTGTAAAAATCCAACATCTGTATACTTCTCTCTGGCCTCCTGAAATACAAGTATATCAGAACATGTGAGAATCATTGAAATGTTTTAAGTTTGAGAAAAAAGTAGGACGTAAGACATGTCTCAGTTAAGACTATTAGGAGTTAAAAATTATTTTTACTCTCATATGGGCATGATTTTACTCTTCTAATCATGGTGGTATGATGAAACTCATGGGTTGTGGTTTTTTTGGATATGTGCCCTTGTGTGACCATACTAAGGACCAGTAGCCTTCCAGTGCCACTTTGTAGATGATGCCTTGTCTAGCTACTATTTGACCTGGAGAAACACCACTTCTCTTTGCTCTAAATCTTTCTCTGTAACTCTGCACTTAAATGCTTTTGTGTGTTGCAGTTCTGGCACAATTGCAAATAGCTTCATTAGTCTGCCCGTTGTTACTCATAATGAATGTCATGAGTTGAGCACCTGCAAGAAGAACTGGGATTTGTATAAGGACTGTAACATTCTGCAAAAGTGAATATAGTATGGCCTGTGATATGTTTTCCAGAAGATGTTACCACAAAAAATGTTATGTAAAGTATCCCAGCCAAACTGCTTCAGAGGTAGAGTTGTGTTGCTAAAAGCTGTTTTGATAAAACTGTTGCTTCTGTCTTTAGAACTTTGGGGGACAATATGCATATATTGCCTCTCTAGAACAGAAGTTTGTTCTTAGGCAATATTGAAAATTTTCAAGCTCAGAAAAACTCAAAACTCCTCGTGTTAGAGTTCATCTGTGTAGAGTCAGTTCATCAGTAGAGTCTACTGGGGTTAAACAGGTTGCACCCTTCTGTCTATAACTGAAACTTTGTATGTTTAGTTGTACATCTGACTGCCATTCTTTTGTAGCCTTTGGGTCTGCAATTTGGCATCCCACAGGTATGGGGGAAGGAGGGGTAGCCTGCAGAGAACGCATTCTGCCTTTGAATATCCAGAAACAAGGCATTAGAATTATTTTTCTCTCTGTCTCATGGCAGATATACTCAGATGGGAAGGTGAGGTTGAAACAGCTTTCTTCCCCAAGAGGAGCTCACACTAGCTGTTCTGCTACATCTGTAAGGTCCTGTAAGACACAGCTGAACTGCTGTGTGAAAGTTAGTTAAGGTAGAGATGCTCCTCCACTTGCAGTAGGACTACTTTCTCTACTGGTCTTTTTGCATACCTGTTGTAGTTTCTTGAAACTCTACCCTCAAAATGCACTCTTTCCAGCCCTTTAGCCTCACAGTTAATTTCCAAGTTGTGTGATGTGTGTAGAGGCTGGAGGTATTTAAAACATGTTTAGATGTGATACTGAGAGACATGGTTTAGTTGACAGTTCTGTGTTGACAGTTGAACTTGATCCTAGAGGTCTCTTACAACCGAAATGATTCTAGGAAATGGGGGATAAAATAGCTAAAAGAAAAATGTAGTTTCCTACATTAAACAAACCTAATAAATCAAACCACCTTTTTCTGATGACAAAGAGAGTCTTGTACACTTGGGCTGATAGGTTGCTTTCTTTTTATTCTTTTTGCTATCTCTTGAAGCATTTTGTTGCAGGTGAGGATCATGCCAATGGAAAACTTTCTCCTTAGAAGTTGTTGTGGTCAAGAGAGAGATTCCCTCTATTCTCCCATAATTTTTTTAAATAATAGCAGTAAAAAAGAGGTCTTCTACATTGCATAGATGTAAGAGAAGAAATAACTGTATTGTGCTTTCAGCAGGAAAGAGAAGTAATTTAAAATGAAAAATTGCTTCACTGAGGGCCTTCGTTTGATGCCCTGAGTATAGATGAGAGAAGGAAGAGGAAAAACTCTATTTCCAGGTACTTTGACTCTTATTTGGTGGAGTTGGGCTCCTTTGGATGTATGAGTTTGATAGGGTTAACTTGTGCAACTGTTACATCTGAACTACACAGGGGTAGTAATGTGTGTCATCTTAAGTAGCTTTGCTCTAATTTGGCTAGCTTGTTAAGAAGTAGATGACTTTGTGAGGAGCTGTCATATAGCCAAGAGGATGTGGTTTTGGGGGGTGAAGAATGATCTTGACAGTGTTTTTACTAAGTGGGTTTATATCCGTGAAATGAAAACCATACGTGTGCAGTGCACACCATCTTGAAGACGCTGCTGTAGGACAACAGCACTGTCTGAAAAAAGTACTACCAGCTAATTAGTCTTCTATTGAAGATTGTCATCTCAGCCTTGAATACACCTTTCCCACTGCTTAGTTTCTTAAACTCATTAGTGATGCATTTTTGACAGAGAAGAAATTTGCTTTGTGGTACATAACATTGTGGGATTCTTCTACACTGTGGAGAAAATGGTTGGTCCTCCCACCGCCCCAGTCTCCTGCTCCTACCATGCTGTGTTGGCAGGGACCCATGTCCAGAGTAATCAGAAAGTATTCTGCCTTTGGAGATGGACTGTCCCCCAGTGAGGGAAGGAAGAATGCAATAGGCACCGTATGGTGCACAAAGGTCTGGCAAGTTGACAGTTGGTATTTTTTCTGGTGTGTTGAAGTCTACAGTTACTCTTAATAACTCTCTTTACAGTTTTGAGGCTGTCATAAGGCAAACAGCACCATTCACTAACTAGTAATGCAGATTTTTAGAAATAAAAATGTCTCCTCCTCCATTGTAGGCTTGAATATTTGTAGTGATGCTTGTAGTTCCCTCGGACAAGAGATAAGAAATTGTCTTTGTTCCCTGCTCCTAGATTCTTGTCATGGGAAGATGATTTAATTGGTGTTCCCTTGAACATTTCAGCTTCACAAGTTCTGTGTACCAGGCTCAATATTTCCTGAATGTTAAACTAAATGGGAAATTTAAGCCCTTAAGGTGACAAATAATATTTTGTTACTAGTGTGCTGAGCTCCTTCAGGCCAGAAACAAAAATAGGTCAAGTCCTCATTCTGGAGTAGCTGGCTCCATGTTTGGTTGGTTGGTTTGTTTGTTAAATGCGATGAAAAAAACAAGTGACTTTTCTGTATTTTCACGGCTTATTTTTCTTGCAGCTGCCAAGGAATCTGAGAGCAGTGTCTTTGTAAAACAGAGCTGATGAGTACCTGTGCCTTTCAAAGGCACAAGATTTCGTGGGTAATTTCTAGGAGTATGGAGTGCCTGTGTGGCTGGTGCATCACAGCCACAATTTTTGAATTCTTATATATGTGAAGATGTTATTTGTGGTTGTGCAGGGTTACAACACTGGATACCTGTGTTTGCTGTTTGTGAATGACCAGCAAAATTCTGGCTTACATAGTTTCACAGTCTGTTTCTATGTTGATTTCTGCTTTTGGCTGTCTATTCTATAAAAGGTGGCAGATTGCTTTTTTTGGCATTATGGCCAATCAGATTTTGCAAAGACAAGAAGTTCATGCTATGTTCAGAAATATGTCAGACCTGTTCCTGCTTGTGAAATGCCTTCTAACCAGCCTGCCAGAAAATGTTCCTTCTCTGCTTCTGTGATTTCTACCCCCTCATTTCTGGCTAGGTTTTCATGTTGGAAACACTTCTGATAGGTGCAGTCCTGTTAGTGACTTCTAGTACTCTGAGGAGATCCCCATGGCTTGCCAGGTAGAAGATGCTGGTGATGAAAAGTACTAAAGTTGAGAGCCAAGAAGTGGAGTGGGTAGTACTAAGTGTGATGATTTTAGTAGCATCTCACTTAAGCTACTGACCATTGTGTAATAGTCAGCTGTATTTGAGTTTCAGGTGTTAAAATATAGTAGTCACCAAACTGGAAATGCAGATAAGTTATTCCTTAGGCTTTCAACCAAGAGGAAAGGATGAGCTCAGCTAGCTGGATGTACCTTCTGAGTGTCCAGGAGTGATGTAGGGGCAGAGGTAGAGCTGCATGGCCTTACTGTGGGCTGATTGCCTCAGAAAGGGTCATGCCCTTGGTTTATCTAGTGACACAAGTGTTTCTTACGTGATGCAGATGTAATAATTGTAGGGTAAGGGGGAGCCAGCTCTGCTCTGAACATAGCAGGTTGCCAGCCCAGAGACTTGGATGGTGGAGGGGGGTAGTGCGATGAACTCTGGGCCACATTAGGGAAAGGTTGCTGCAAGCATGATGGTGAAGCTACTGGGGGGGGAATTTCTTGTTGTTCTTGTAAGTCCTTCCCACCACTCCTGCCTCTCACATCAGTCTGAGGTTCATGTTTAAATGAAACCTTGGGTAGATGGTGGCAGTATAGGTTGTGCATGGGAAAATGGGTGATGCTTCAGGGTGTCTGGAGTAAAGTTAAAAATACACATAGTTTCTTCTAAATTGTTTTGCCAGTTCTCGACTGATTGAATTCAGCAGTGAAGAACTCTGTTAACTTCTGAGTGTAGTCCTGGCTTTTTGGGTGGTGAATATGGCAGAGCATTTCAGACTTGCAGCATAGGCTTAAATCTGCTGAAAAGCTCAGGGGGTGGTGGGAGCTCAGCCTTCAGTCTGTTGACCTACACTGGCAGCACCACTTTAGTGGATGTGTGAAGATGTGTTTTCTTTAATGAGCCTCTTTCTCACAACAAGGGCTTAAACCTTTAATGTTAGTTCCAGAAAATGAATACACTAGGATTTCTTTCACCAGTGTCAAGAGCTTATTTTTCATTCATGCATTGAACTCTACTGGAACGTCTTAAATGATAATTGGCTTAATGTTGGTTTCCTCTTGCTACAAGTTCTTATTATTAAATAAGAACATTTATTATAGCTGTAGGCCAGGATAATTCTTCACAGTGCATTGCAAAAACATGGTTTAAATTCTGGCTTGGGTCTGGTAAAGAGTTCAAATAAAATACCACCTTACTTCCTGACAAAGCTTAGAGTATTCTAAGGACCAGGTGAGTCATCTGTAAATCTACCTTGCCTTGGTGATGGAGATCGTGGCAGTTGGGAAGGGGCAGAATGGCAAAAGAGAACTTTCTAATGCAGTCACGTACTGGTGGTATTTTTTTACTTTATAAAGTGGATTTGTTTACTATCTAAACAAACAAATCAATAACCACTAGGCTAGATGGTAGTGAAACATTGGCTGGTGCTGTTTCATGCTATCTTAAAATAGTATTTAATTATTTCCCTCACAGATAAAAAAAAAAATATGTTGGCTAAATATGGATAATGTGACTTTATGACTTAAATGTCTCATTCTAAGGTAGTTCATTTGCAATGCTTTTAGAGTAAATGAAAACACGTACTGGCATTGGCTTAGAAACCAGCAAAGATCTGATTTTGCTCCTATTGATGTCTGGCAGAAAAATCTATTTACTTCACTGGGTACAATATTTCTAAAGATTTACTGCGTTATCCCAAATGTTGCCATGGGTTTACCAACCACATACATTTGATGGAGTAAAGAGTCTATGGGGACACTTAAAAACATGACTGGAAAAAAAAGTTACTGTGGAAGGCTTGCAGAAAGACTGAGATTAAATCTTGAATTAACATGAGGAACATAAATAACAAATACATCCCTTTACTAGCCCTGCAATGGGTGTGATCACACACTCGTACTGACAGAGCTGTGGACTGACAGCAGTGTCAGCTGAAAGCAAGAATCCCTCTTGACCTTATGGAAGAGTCAGAGGCAAAACCATGGTGATTTTTTTTTTTAGGGGGCGGTGGTGTTTGGTTGCTTTTGTGGTTTTGTTTTTGGGTGTGTTTTGTCTTTTAAATACTATTCTCCAAATACAGTGTCTACTGCCCCAACTCTGGTGATCTGGGACCTACTGTTTTACCTACCACTGTCTATCTGAAGAATCATAGCCTTGTTTTTCTGAGGTTTTTATCCTTGGCTGGCCATTCTTTAGCTGTTACATAAGTGTAAGATGAGGAGTGCTCTTCCTTCTGATGATCTATGAGGTAAGGAAAAAGGTCTCCTTCCTCTCTGTGATTTTTGAGCAGTTTGGAGGACTGATGTACCAGGCTTTGGCAGAAGTTTTACAGTAAGCTTATCACAAGTGGAGCCTGTTGGGCTCTACAGATCGTTCTAACTCTGCAAGCAAGAGTTGCAGAAAGAGTGAATCTGCAAACTTTCTTGTCTGAGAGTCCTTAGCTTCCAGCTGTGGTGTGGAGTAGTAGCCCTTGTGCTGAAGGGTATGGGGCAATATCCTAAAGAGGGGTGGAGCCTCATCCCAGTTCTGGAAGCAAAGAAATGACTGCTCTGCTAAGTCAGTTTGCTAAGAGTAAACTATTACATGGTAGGGATGGCAGAAGAGAATTGATTGTCCTTGGAGAAAGCTTCCGTAGGACTGCAGAGTCTAGTTGGAATGAAAGGGACCATCCTTACAGTACCTGCAGTGTAGGGTCTCCAGACAAGCCCTGTATAATGGAGAAGCATCTGGGGATTACAAGATTTGGGAACAGATTAGACTAGATCTGGAATGGAGGTGGTGGGAATTTTGAAAATAATTTTGTTTGGGGTGGTTTTGTTTGAACAGTTGGTATGGGCTGTCAGGCTCTGGACAGATGACTGGTGTTCAGGGACAAGGAGGTGTTATGGAAGGAGGTGTAGTCAAGCTGCTACAGAAAAAAAAAAGTTGAAGTAATCTAAAATGTTAGAGCTACTGATGTGCAGAAGCAGTTGCTTAGCTTCATCCAGTGGGGTAGGTTAATTTACATCTTTGTGGTAGTTCACTGTTTTCAATCACAGTTTAAATGAGCAAGCAGGAAATCTGATGTAAACTGATCTATCAAGTTTTACACCTGTAATTTAGTTACCTTTCCGAAAGCCTTAGTGTAGTCTGTACAGCTGCCCTTTGCTAGTGTAGTGACTGTATCTTTCTCTTTAAACAAGCATGCAGTTTACTATTTGCTTCAGTTAATGTATTTTTTCCATTTTCTGTTAAAAACTGATAAATGGTGCTTTTCTTATTTGCTTGATTAATTTTTAACTTCTGATTTTCATCAAGCTACATTTGGATGGAAACTGGAATCCAATTAATGAACAAAGCCAGCATTTAGAATTGTTTTCATTAGTTAAATGTGCTGGATATAGACAAAAATTTCTTATCCGGTTTTGTGTTTAAAGTGTACTGTTTTTTGTAGAAACAAAGCCAGTATTATCTACTGTTTCTGAACTGAATTAATTGTCTCTGGTTACCACGCTCTTCAAGAATCAGTTTTAGAACTAAGAAATCTCAGGTTCTGAATCTCAGTTTCTGGACCTCCTTTTTTTATTTTGGAATTCTAAGAAACTAAGCTCTCCATCTGAGGGAACATCCTAGTGTTGTCTATGTACTGCAGCTACATGAGACAAACTTCCTCTCCCCAAAGCCATGTTCTCCAAGCGTAAGCAGGCTTGCCACAACACCACTCAGAAGAGTATATAGTTAGTTGACTAGTCCTGAGCTCATCCCGCAAGTATTGCCAGGACAGAAAAGGTGGTCTGTGCATCGCAGACATCTGAGACAGTTACTTACAGATTAGGGTGGATATATGGACTATACATCTTGGATTACCTAGGTTACTATTATAAAAGACACTTTTTGTTTGTTTTTTTTAATTTTTAACACATTTCTGTCAGTTCCCAGGGCTGGGTTGGTCTTAAATTAAATATTTTTCTTATGTGAGGGGGGAAAAATAAAGTGAATGGGGAAGGGGATAAACGTACACAGAATTCTGCAAGTACAGGAGACTTTACTGTTGTCAAAAAAGAGTTGATGATTAATTCCATGACGTAACAACTTCAGTAGTGAATGCAAGCTAATTTAACATTAGACTAAAATGTATGTAAATTTATAACTATATCAGTAAGGCCCTTAAAATTATGAAGTAAAAAGGATGAAGGATGCTCTGTAGAGATATTGCAGATGAATATTCTCTAATGTGTGTATATATACACACATATTTTAGTTTTTAAATTTTAAGTATATGTTTAAGCAAACTTTGCCTTGTTAAGGGAATGAATGTTGAAGCTCAGATTCTACACAGTGGGAAATTAGTTCCCTAAATTTAGTGCTTCTAACATATGTTTAAGATCTAGCAATCTATTTCTGATATAACTCATGCTCGAAGTTCCTGGAAAGCTCTATGACTTTATGTGGAGTGGCACAGGGAAGATTAAATTATAGTTGATTTTCTTCCATCTTAAGATCCCCAGAAGCATCTGTAAGATTAATGGGTGGTGTAGTCATTGCATTAGGTTTTGAAGTGTTGCTTTTGGAGGATAGTCTTCCAGTAAATACAAACGGATTTTAAAACTACCGTGGGTAAGAAGATGGACAGATAATAAATTGAACCTGATGTTATGATACTCACTTAAAAGTCTTAGCTAGACTTGATTTCTGCCAGAAGAACAAGCTGTTTTTCATGTTCATGCTCTAAAACAAAGCAAACACTAGGGGTTTTTTTGAGTGATAAAAAGTCAGTGTGGATAAGGAAATGGCTGTAATCTCTCTAAATCCTCAGTAAGGTTATACCAGAGATGAATTGGGTTATACGTATGTGCCAGTGTGCTCCTGCAGACAAGAATTCGAAAAGTGACAGTGTTTTAACAGTTCAGTACTGACTGATCCTCTGCTGTTCCTTACTATCTGTGCATCGCTATTACGTCAAAATGGAAGTTTAATGTTAAAAAACCTGGCTCACACAAAAATAGTAAAGTCCTATACGAAAAAAGGAAGTCAAAATGGATCAACAAGTTAAAACTGAGGAGGGGTGAGGGGAGAATGCTACAGTGAGCTGACTGTACAGTTGGAAAGACGCATGTACATCTTGTCTTTTACTGCCTTTTCTGCCCATGTTTCATGTTTAAGGGTGAGGCAGCAGAAAGGAATTTCAGTGGTGAATTGAATCTATCCAAGAAAGTGGCTTGAAATCAAGCTTTGGGAAGAAGAGGGGAAAATTGCTGCAGGCAGATGGGCAGCAGAGGGAAGACAGAAAATATCTGCAAACAGAAGTAATGAAGCTGGTTATGTTTCTATGGTAATGTGTCTCGAGGTAGGTTTAGGTAGAAGCTGTGTATATTCTTGAAAACCAAGTCAAGTTACATGTCTGATTTGTAGCACTGTTGTATGAATTAGCTGGAAAGTTTGCGTGCATTAGCTCAAAGCTTATCTGGGAAGAGGGTGGCTGCAGTTGCATGTGGGAGGAAGAACTTTGGCAATAGACTTTGGACAACTGAAGGTCAAGGAGATGAGTGAGCAAGGGGTGGCTAAGCTGTCTGCACCTGGATTGGAAAAAGGTTGTCTCCACACCCATTACAGTTAGTACGAGTCCTTGCAACAAAGCTGGGGGAAAAAAACAACCAAACAAATGCTCCATGAATTTGTATTCATTTAGAAACAGTTTTCTGAAGCAGCGAGATCAACCAAGTACCTAATTACTATAAATCTTGCTGGATTCACAGTGAGCATGTAAAAGGACTTGCTATGAGTATGCTTCCAGGACGTTTGTAATAATAAGAGGAGAATGAGTAATTTTCTGGAAAGTAATTTAACATATATAATGAAGTGACCGGTATCTTCCATTACAAGTATGTAGTTTCAGGGTGTAGTTTTGAGATTCTTTTATACTGATCTGCAAGCAGATAAAAAGCGGTGTTCCCACCTCATCCCATGCCCTGACCTAATTGTCAATGCCTCCTCCCTTGTTCTAGACTGCTGCTTGTGTGGCTTTCTGGCTATTCAGATTAGGGACCCACTGCCTGCCTTAAAAAACATCTGGATCTGCAATCCGGCTGGCCGCAAAGCACCCAGGGCAGTGGAGAGGCAGGGCATGGAGGGCTGCAACCTGTGTCCAGGGAAGATGTGGGCTTAAACCAGCATAAACTATACGTGTGAAAACACAGGGTAAATTGTGCGACTGTAGCAATCACCCAAAGTGACTGGCAGAATGTGTTGCTATTCTCAATATCCTATTCTGGGGTTTCTTCACCTGGTATGTGGAGCTGTGCCTGGAATTTGTTTTGCCTGGGGTTACAGTTGATTTGTATTTACCAAAAATAAAGTGGTAAAACTTGGAAACAAACATTTTGTTCTGAATTGTTTACAGTTAAGGTACTGGGGCTTTGCTTACCCTTGAAAGAAGTTACTGAAACTTAAAAATAAGTGGAGTTAGCTTTTCTTAGGATTGCAGCTGCTTTTTGCTTTGTGTTGTATGTAACTTTTTTTTTCTGAATATATCCCAGAAAAAGCTGCATCAGTGAGCTTCCTTATGTGGGTCTGTATCCCTACCAAAACGTACAAGTGAGCAAAGCTAAATGAGCACGGTTGGTCCCATGTGCTTTGCTCACTGGTTCTCATGCTGGTTTGCATGATGAGCACTGAGAAAGTGAGGATGAGGATGGCTGCACTGTTTTCGAATACCCCTGTGGGAAAAGGGCTCATAGGGTTTGTCCTTTGGAGGATGAGCAAAGCAAATTTTGAAAATACAGAAAAGGGCTGTAGAGGAAGGACATAAAAGGACATAGAGGAAGAAATGCTTTAAAGGCTGGAGGGGGGGGGGTTAAATACTTTAGAGTTCACAGAAAGGCTTGTGTGAAATGCTTTTGAGAAGTAACTCTGGTGTGAGTGGATGGATTAATGGTAGGGTGGTGTAGCAGGTACTCAGTGGTGCTCCATTAGTCCAAGACAAGCTTCTCTGAGGCTAATAAATTAGTTGTCTTACTGCAGCATATGTAACCCTGCGGTTTGATCATCGCTGCATAGGGAGGGTCTCAAGTGTTCAGTTGTGCTCTCCAGCTGGGGCATGAGTTTGAAAGAAATGAGAAGCTGCAGTGGTGCCTGATATCCAGTGGGTGCAGTGTTAGGGTCCTCTCACTTTTCCAGGTCACTCCCACAGAAAAGAAACTGTTGCATATATGTAACTCTGAGGTTTTTTGTGCCACTCAGCACAATCTAAAATTAAGAGTAACTAGAAAAGCTAGGAAGATTTTTGCCTACTTAGGCTCATCTCTTTGTAGCAGCCTCCTCTGTAGAGTCTTGCATGTGGAAGAGAATCCAGACAGTGGCAGGTAAGAACGAAAGCCTTGCAAAGAAGCAGTCTGTTTTGTTTTTTTAAAACTCTAAGCATTAAAATGACAAGCATTTTAGAAAAGGTGAAAGAATCCTCTTTGGCTCAATCTGTTCTTTCACGTTCTGTGAATTTCATGATTCCCAGAAAAAGCCAGATCCTGAATATTCAGACATCACAGTGCATCATAAGATTTCCCCCTCATTTCCATGCATGCCTGTTCTGTACCCTCTTTGCTGTCAGTCTGATTTGTAATGTTCAAAAACATTCACTGCATATTTCCTTCTTCCCCACAGCAACAGCCCGAATCGGAGACTGTTCATCTGTTCATCCCAGCCTTGGCAGTTGGAGCCATTATTGGCAAGCAGGGACAGCACATCAAACAACTTTCTCGTTTTGCAGGCGCATCTATTAAGGTATTATTACACTGACTAACTTTGTCTACTTTGCATGACACTTTCAGCAAGTTTGCACAAGCGGTGTTTTTGTGAATGTCCTCCCCCAATCCGTGCTTAGAATGTGGTGTGATAAGTGGTACACTTGTTTATAAATCATCTTTTAATCTTCCTTAAGACAAGATAATTAGAAGCATGTTTTCAAACATCTCCTGAGGTGTGAAATATAAGCTGCAAAGAAAACTACTTTGGTGGTCTCAATTTCTTAGAAACAGACTTAAGTTTGAATGATTCAGCGCTTAAAGGCTCTCTTCTTGCTTTCAGTAAAGTAAAAATTGAGGAAATTCCCCTTCTAAAAACAGCATCTCAGGTGAAGTCTCTTACTACTGTGGCCACCCTTGCTCTGTTCCAGATGGATTGGTGTGGGCTGTCAAGCTCAGATGGCTCCACACTGAAGTGTTCATGATTTAAAATCCCTTATGTACTCTAGCTCTTGGGGTTGGTTGGTTCTTTCAGTATGCTTACCTCAGCACCCTGCTTTAACATCCAGCTTGTTTGTGCGTTGACCACCTCAATATATCTAAGAACAAGGTGGTTTGCAGAGGCTGACCTAATAGAAGTTTGAATTTTAGTCCATTTGGTGAAATTCTCCGTGACTCTATTATAGAGGTACCTGTTGTAGGAAGGCCTTGGGTTTCTGCTACTAATGCTTTTGTAACCACAAGTATATTCTCTAGATGCTTCAGCTTTTTTCTTGTAAATAGCCAGTTCTGCTATTCTATGCTGGTTAGGCATAAATTATAAAAGAAAAATGTTTTAAAAAGGGGAAAAAAAAAAAGTACACCGTGAAGCTTCATGTGCTGTTAGATTGACATTTTCCTGCAGAGATGAAGCAAGTGTTTTCTTCTTATTTTTGTCTTTGCTCAGATGTGGCCCATTTAGTGAGTGATATGACAGGGACCTGCCAGAGGTGAGGGGCAGAGGGGCCAGGAGCTGGCTATGCTGAGATCAGCTTGGTGAAGCTCGTGAGGCTGAGGTGGCTTTGAGGGTGTTCATCTAAGTGTGCAGAGAAAAATAATTGGGGAACCCTGATGAATGAGTTTTGTGTGCTTTACCAAATGCTGATCTATTAACTGGCCAGTCAACTACCTGTCACACTGCCCAATTCCATCCTTTATTGAGCAGTACTTCAAACAATTGTTATACTTTCCAGATGGTTTACATCAGTAGAGTACTAATAATCCTGTTTCTAGGGGAAAAAAATGTATAGAAGAAAATGAGGCGTCTTGATATTTCTTTATCAAATTGGTCTTGCATAGAGATGTGATGTGTCACGTATTTCCCCTATCTCTCCATTCCCATAGTTTGTATCTAAAGATGGTGGTGTATGGGAAGGTACTGCTCGGTGGAGAGAGAAAAATATGAAATAACCCAGACCTTGAAGAACCCGTCCTAACTAGTTCAAGTTGGTCCCTGGAAGACAGTTTAGTGGAAAGGGAGTTTCCCATATTTCTCATGCATCTGGCTAACAGTGGCCCCAGGCATCCTCTACAGGCTGGCACTCCTCTAACCAACACATTCAACATATCTGTATTAACTGAGATTCAGTTAAAAGCTAAAGATCTAGTCTTTTGTTCCTTCAGTAGGAATAAAGTAAAGAAGATTTTTGTATAAATAGGACTAAATCCTAACAGAACTGTACAGATACAGGGTATGCTTGCTAAACTGGGAAGTTGCGTATATGCTTATCAGTTAAATTAAAATGCAACTTCCCCTGTAATCTAACAAAACAATATGGAGCAGCACACTTGCTTCTGTGTGTGTTAAACATGACAGTGGTAATTTATTCAAAACTTCTGAACTTCCCTTGTGTTGTCCACCTGCCCTTTATCATAACTTCTGAGCAAATTAAATTGTGAATCATTGAGGAATCTGTGCTTTTAGCTAAGAGTTGGAGGGAGTGTTGCCCAAGTGACTTTTACCTTGCCAAACTGCAGGAATCGTACTTTGTGGAGGAAGTAAGTCTTTGTCCATGACCCTGAACTTGTTTAGCACTGTGCCGTAGACTTAGAGATAAAAACATTTTACATCCCCATGTGTTGTCTTTGTGCTCATGATGAGCTTTATAGATCTGAAGGAACTCATTAGCCATGAAGTAAGACTAAATAAACTGCAGATGCACAGAGATTCTGCATAATGACCACAATGTCTAGCCTGTCGCTTCAGAGGTGCAGGTGACTGTTCAGTCAGCTCAGGATGTGTGCTGGGGTCATTGCTTGTAAAGCAGAGTCAGTGTGGGGCTCCAGCAGACTGAATTTCTCAGCATAGGAGCCAGGCAGGGATTTCTGGGCTTTCTGCTGCCCACCCTGTACCGCAGAGCTGGGACCTGTTGGGAACCACTGGAATCTCCTTGGTTATAAATTACTCTGGAATAGCTCTTCTGTCTCTGAAGGAGCTGGAATGAGCATTACAGATTTGGGGTGTATGCAGTTGTCAGCTTGTTATTTGGCGTATGGAAGACTGGTTGGTTTTGGGTTAGGAATGTAAAACTATTTCTATCAGAGGTTAAAAATTCTCCACTTAAATGCTATTTGTATGTATATAACTACTTCTTTCAAGAGGAGACAGACTAAATTAACACTGAAGCCTCTTAGGTTGTTCCTTCAGACATTGAAATGTTAGTTGGTGCATGTTTCTTTCTCAGCCATTTTTCTCCAGCTACTGAGAACAGGGCACTCTCTTAAGATAAAAGCAAAGCAAGAAATGTCCCAGAACATTTAAACATGCATGAGATGTTATGAAGGCTTGATGGGAAATATTTTTCCAAAAATTTGAATGAAGGTGCTGGTGTTCACTAAGAAAATATGATATGAATGAAAGGCCAACTACAATGTCAGTTGTAAAAGAATGGCAATTAATAGGCTGAGCTCCATTCAGTCAGCTGCCTCCAAAAGTGCCTTGAAATTTTGCCCCTCTAAAATACTTGTGTTCCAAAGAATGAATAGATTTAGTCTGTGCTTGCCCTTACAACGTCACGTCATATAAAGGCACCTCTGTAAAATGAATGTGTATTTTTAGGTATAGCTAATTGGAATGCAGAAATCATATGGAAAATAAATATGCAAACCAGATAACTAGTATGTAATGTCTTTTCCATCTTAGGGTATAATATGAATAATTACATAAACTTTCGTTAGCAAAATTCTTGAGTGAAAATGCTGCATGGTGACTGGTAATTTGTCTGAAATAAACTACAGCTGTTAAATATGAATAACATCCCTATGCCAACAGCTGAGATGCAATCCTGTAGTGTTTAATATATCGCCCATTCAACAGTGGCTATGTAATACTAGATGCAACAATGGAAATGTCAGTTGTGATAAACAAAAGATTCATCCAGAATGTCAGAGGCTAGTTTGAATTATTTAATGCCACTGGAGTCTGAGAACAACACACAGAGAAATCTTACTTTTGTGGTGACATGAACTGCTAAAGACCCTAAAGGCATCTCTGTCTCAGCTCTGGTGAAGCTTAACTTTTATTTGGGACACACAAATGTCTGTAGATAAAAACCTCTTGGAAACTGTGAACTCATTGTCCAGTATAGAGGAATGGTTTGGATCTTATTAGTTACAACAGTAAAGTGATCTTCTGTTCTCAGGGGGATGGATACAAACTTTTGCTAATGAGCAAAACTTGTTAGAAAGACTATTTAAGTTAGTGGGTAGGGATAAGAATCTCTGTCTATTAACCATACTTTTTCAAGGCTACATGTCTTACATCGCTCATAGCCACATGAAAATGCATTGTGGGATTTTGCCATATGTGGATGAGTAGCTGTGCCTTTAATTTTCATCAGTAAATTTGCTTTTGGTTTAGCCAGTTTCTCCATATTTCATTATAGCTAATTGATGCACTTTAAAGAGAGCAAACCCATCATGACTGAAGTGTAATGCTGATGCTGTAACAAATCATTTTTCACTCTTGAAGAGAATGTGGGACAGAAATGGGGAGGAGGTGGCTTTAAACTAGTCCTTCAAAAGATGACTACCAAAAGCTATGGTTATCCATTCCAGATTGCCCCTGCTGAAGGACCAGATGCCAAGCTGAGAATGGTTATCATCACCGGACCTCCAGAAGCTCAGTTCAAGGTACAACATATAAACTTATCAGCCTGTAGTGGTCTGTGTACTGTAAGGGACAACACTGAAAACAAAACTCTTGGTTCCAAGCACCATTTTATTCAGAATTTTGGTAAACACTTTATTTTTGATTTCCTTTTGCCAAGAGGTATCTCATATGACTATGAGTAATACGGTACTGTCAGAGGACACATTCTGGTCACTTCAAGACTGGTGTGAGTTTCATGTAAGTTGGAATCAAGTCTAGCATGAAAATGAGGCCCTATTGCATTACTAATTTTCTCTTATCTATGAGCACAATAGTCCAGTCTTTCTAGTCTGTCTTAACAGACGCAACAGCTTAGTGTGTTTAGCTGAAATAACGAAGCCGACAAGATGAGTGACTGAGTCTTCCCAGGTTACTGTTGCATGCCAAAAGGAAAATGCTTTTTGGGTAGCTCTGCAGATAAATGTAAGATTTCTAAATGTATTTCCACTACAACTACAAGGAGATACTCAACCTGATTATCCCATTTGTGTTCAAATGGAGTTCTGGAGTGGCCTTCTGCCTGAAGTGCCAAGGGATAACTCTAGTTACCCCAATAGGAGCTGACCATGTTAGGAGTGATGCAGACAGCTCAGTGCAGCAGCATGGTATCAGCACAGATGAGGCCCAAAGCAAGCAGAAAATCACTCTAGTTCAACATCCTGGCATCATTCTTTTGCCTATTCTCCTTTCAGTCTTTGCATTTTTGCTTCAGGGCATCTTGCAAGGAGGTGGTGCACAGACTTCAGGCATATCTATAATCAGTTTCATTAATGTCTTTAGGAGTTTTGGAGAAGTATCAGGGATTTTGCAGTGGTAACAGTGAACTGGATTATTGCTCAGTTATCATACACATTTGAGAAGCTATTGAAGAAGGCAAAGCATAATTTGGAAGCTCTGCAGCCTTGAGGTTTTCTGTGTGCATGTGGGCTTGGGCACATGGTGTGTTCCACATATGGGGTGCTCTTGTGATACGGGATCAGCACAAGGTCAGATTCTGGCCACCTTTTCTTTCCATCAGGTATCAGTGAACTTACCCTCGAACGGTAGCAGGCTGAAGTAGACTTGAGCATCCATCCCTTGCCCTAACTTTTCATGTGGGCAAAGGCTACAGGCCTTTACAGCTTTGGTTTTATAGCTTACTCAGATTTGAAGTCTCTCAGAGTTCTTTTGCCAGCTCTTTTCCCCAACTTGAAATGTTCAAAGACTGAAGTCTCTCTTTTCTGCACCCCGTATGTTGGTTAAAACCACAACCATCAGACACATCTCTATACTTGGGCTTCTTCTTGCCCAAGCAGAATCAATGTACTAGCACAGCCAGTGCTCCCACATATGCTGGTCTTGTGAAGGAGAGGCATTATCCCTTGGGGCTTCCTTTGGCTTCAGTCCTCATAGTCTTTTACTACTCTGAGTAATGACCTCTTGACTGAGATGGGCAGAGACAGGGGTCAGTCCTTTGCTTTATCACCACTGTTACTTGAAAGCATGCCTTACAGTCAGGGCCAAGCTTCATTATAGCTGTCCTTAAGCTCTGTTTAAGAAGGATCTTCTCTATCTTTGAGCATAGGCTATTGCTTGTTAAGGTACCAAGAGTATAATCTGGGTGCACAACAACTTGAAGAGGGAATAGCTGCTGCCCAGATGAGTAACCAGCTCTCGGAGAGGCGGTGTCATCTCAGAGCCTGTGAGTTTGGCATCCTTTCCCTACTACATTGTGTTCTGCTGTCTGTGATTCATGTCTGTGGTAGCTGCGTGGCTGCACCCCTTTCTTCCTCAGCTCCAGTAGCCTGAGGATGTTGCAGTATGCAGGGCTATTTATTAGCAAGGCAACAGGATGAGAATATGCCACTGTTTACAGCTTCTGCTGCAGTGCTCCCTAGAGTTTAGGCATACCCGTGACACCAGTATTCAGAGCTGGTCATGTTGCCTTGGATCTGGGAAACGTGCAAGCCAAGTGGAGAATATAGTGTAGATACCTATTTAAGGTACTGTTTTACTGGTAAGGAGATGTAGTCCAGTTAGGTTGTTTCCTTTCCTTAAAGATAGTTTTCAAGAGCTGAATGATTTGGGATGTTGGAAATAATCTACTATCCTTTAAAAAGTCAACATCCCACCTTGTTTTATAAGTCAGCAATAATGCAAACTTCTTTCCTGCAGTACCTCTCCCACTGAGCCCTGCAGCCTGTGCAGGTTCTTAAGGTGCTGTGCATGTGGCAAACATGGCTATTGAAATAAAACAGACTATACCAGCTACTGTCTGTCTGGCAAATTTGGAAATAGTTTCAAGTCTCCAGCTCAAGGTAATGGCTGGGAGTAATCTTTTATCTGCTCTCAGCAAACCCTCTTGTTTTCCTGGAGCAGGAATTTCTGATTCCAGGGCTGTTATTGGTGCCAGAATGTGGTAGTTGTATAGAGGCTTTGTATGTGTAGTCTTTTGTTTCACTGGAAAGATGATAGGTTTTGTCCTCTGACAGGGCTCCATGACCTGCAGTATCCCACTAGGTCAAAGCCACAGGCTACATATTTTTCCATACTCCTCAGGGGGAGTCCAACTTACCGAAAATACCAAGTACTTTAAGCTCCAAGATCACAGAATCTTTCATCTTATGCATTCTAGAGTAGCCTGAACCTGAGTAGCCCTTTAGGACATGAGCTAGAAATAAGATAAGCTGTCCCCTATTTAAAATAATTATATTGTGCAATCTTTTTGGAGTTTTTTATATTATATTACAGTGGTGGTTTGTAAAATGCTTGGATATAGCACGTACACAGTGACAGCATTGGTGAGCATGATTTAAAGGTGATAAAGAATCTGAACTGGAAAGGCTTTGTGGTCCTAGGTTTATGGTCTTTACAGAGCATGTCTCTTCAGTTATCTCAATACACATGTTCTTTTGATGCTTCTAGGAGATGCAGAGCACTAGATCTGGTTACTATTTCTAAAGAATTCACTGATGAATGGCAGGGAATAGGAAAATAAATGTATTTAAAAATCAGCAAGATGCATGATGTCTCACTGGACATTCTTCTTGCTACCTGGCACATGTATGTTCCCCTGAAAAGGGAACTGTGTGCTGGTCAGAGTAATACTGTTCTCATGGTACTCTTTAGATCTAGGCAGCTTGACTTTTCCCTTTAGGAAACAGAGCAAGCTCAGATTATTTATTTGAAACAATATATTGTAATGGATTGTAAAAGTAAGCTGTTTGCTCTTCTTGGAGTCTTTATCCCATGACTTGGCAGGAGGTGTGGCTTTTATTTTTTTGTTTAGCATCCTTGAAAGAATGGATTTCTGAGCCAATTAGTTGCATTCTGTGCTTCTGACTGTAATAAAAAAAATGTTTCATCCAGACAGTTCTCCCCTCCACCACTCTTTACAGAGATGCAATTGTTTCTTTTAAATCAATATTTCTACCAAAAAGCATAATAATTATTTCTGTTAAATTGCTCCATGATACCCTGCTTTGTCTTGCAGTCCTTAAAGTTAGACAGCGGTGCTTCCTGGTTCGGTACAAAGACTTTTTGAAAAATAAAGACTATATTTATTAGGGAAAATGCTGTGTCAGGGTTGTGTACTGAGAATTCTCCTTTCTCTGGAATTTCTTGAACTAGGCTTCTTACAAAGGGCATTCTCTAACTGAAAGCATTTTTGCAGGCTCAAGGGAGAATTTATGGAAAACTTAAAGAAGAAAATTTCTTTGGACCTAAAGAAGAAGTAAAACTTGAGGCTCATATAAAAGTGCCATCCTATGCTGCTGGTAGAGTTATTGGTAAAGGAGGCAAAACAGTAAGTAGCTGAAATAAAACTTTTAGTGTAGTTCAGATATGTTTCTTATTTTGGTGTGTGTATATATATGTGTGTGGAAGGCTTAAACATTTAGCTAATAGCTAATCCTTTGAAGTTACAGTAAAGCAGATGCTCATTTCTTAGCTGTACTTGGTAAGGTTTTCTATTTTTTTTTTTTTCTAGTTTCTAGAAGCCAATCTTCTAATGATTTCTTCTAAGGAAAAAAAAATAAGTCTAACAAAAATTGATAGTCCCAGTCAGATCTGCAGGGTTTTTATTAATAGAGATGTAGGGGGTTTTCCATTTAGAATGAATACATCCCACAGAGGACCTGCTTCTGTAAACTGTAAGCTGTTATGCCAGATCTTTGCAAAAAGATTTCATGAATCTCAATTAAAATCAAATCCAATGTATCTAAAGGTGGCATTTCTGGCCAAAAGTGAGTTAAAGCACAATTTCTAAATAAGTGGTAGGAAATTAAGGCATGTTCAGACCTCAGTAATGGAAAAATAAAAGTTGGGTTTTTTGCTTCACTTTAATTGATGGCATTTCTTAGGCTCAGTTTGCATAAAATAACATCACTGCGGTTTTTGAGTCCTGAAAAGGTGCTGGTACTGAAGTATTTTTATATGGTTGTAAGTTAGGAGCTAGATATTATTTTGGAAAAAAAAAGGTTCAGTTTTGGGCCTCCATCCTTGAGTGCAGTGGGGTTTTGAAGTTTCATTGGGAGGCAACATGACCTCTTTCATTACTTGCAGTGGTAAGAAGTCAAACATCTCTGAAAAGTTGTTCATCTAAAACATTTTTGATTAAATATTGCTACACTTTTCTAAAATCAAATGAGCATAAATGGAAGAGACTCTAACTTTGCCTCTACTTAACACAGTGGAAGCTCATAGGCTACTGAAAATAAATTGGACACTTCTCCTTGGTCTGTTTGGAGTTCTCCACCTTGTGGAGGTTTTTCAAAGAAAAATGTAGAAATGCATTAAACTTTTTTTTGCTTCCCTACATTATTTGTTGTATTGAGTTTTGTGACCTTAAACTTGAAAATTCACTGGGAAACATTATTTGCTTTTTAAAGCAATGTATTTAACACCTGTGTGGTTGATTTAATCTTTAAAACACTTCTACAAACCTAGAGAAATTAGTGCCAATTTATGTTAGACACACAAGAGGCTTGCAGATTGCACGCTGCTGCACAAAGATGCTTTCTGTTAGTGGATTTCTTTTCCAAACATAACTTAGAGGATGATGTTTCTGTGGTCAGCAGTATCTTTGAGGCTTGGTGGTTGTGGGATATTTAAGATGCTCTGACTACTTCTATCTGTTCATAGGTAAATGAGCTTCAAAACTTGACAAGTGCGGAAGTTGTAGTCCCTCGTGACCAGACACCTGATGAAAATGATCAGGTGGTTGTGAAAATAACTGGTCACTTCTATGCATGCCAGGTAGGAGGACTGGAATGAATTTCTGTATTACCTTCATGTTTCCATGGTCTTTCTTTTATATCCATGTGCAGAGCCAAGGGATGGAAGACTCAGGATACAGAAAGCACTGCTTGCCAGGCTCCTCTGGTTGTCTTGCTGCCATAAACTTTCCTCATGCCTGTGAGAGACATTTATAACAATCTTGCGCTGTTACATATGTAAAACAATCTCCTTCAATTCTCCTATCAATATATATAGGTAGTGTCTGACACTGCTAAAACTTTCAAAGCAGAAGAAAACCCAAGTTGATTGCACTGAAATTCAGATGGGAGATAGAAGCCCTAAGTAACTGGCAGGAACTGCACCTGTATATGTAAAGTGTATGTGTGTTTATATATAAAAACGTATACCACCCAATCTATAGATTTAATATCATAAAAAAAAGGATCACGAGATGATTTCCCTCACAAAACTCTTAATTCAGACCAGTTATTCCAGATTTTCTTAATCCCAGTAGTGTCTACAGTTGGTTGTAAATGGCAGTTGCTGCAGCGTGGCATCATGATGTTTATTCTTCCTGTCCTTCCAGCTTGCTCAGAGAAAAATTCAGGAAATACTGGCTCAGGTAAGAAGGCAGCAGCAGCAGCAGAAAACATTGCAAAGCGGACAGCCTCAGCCAAGACGAAAATAAAGGTTTAGGAAATGGCCCACCAGAGACAGATGCCAGACCAAAGACAGACTGTGCGACAGACGGGTGGTGAGCACCTGTTGAAGTTATATGCAGAAGATCCACCAAGCCAATCACCTGTTCGAGGACCAGGCAACTGTTGAACGCTGTCTCTGAGAATGTATTCTTTAGGCTCTCTCAAACTTTTGAAACCCAGCTTTAAAATAAGGACCCCTTCACTTCCCTTTTGTTCTATTCTCACAATTTAACATAAACTCGTTAGTCTTTTTTATTGTTCTTCTTATTCCCCAACAATTTTAGAACTTGGTTTAATGAAGCTTTCTCTTCTGAGTTCACTGGTTAAAAAAAGGAAAAAAAAAAAGGAAAAAAAACAACAGCAAAAAAAAAAAAGGCATTGCTCTTATAGGTCCAGTTGTAAAAGAAACACATTTGGAGGGTGGGATTGTGGGTGGGCTAGGGTTAGAGCAAGGGTATCGACAAGACTTTAAGTGTTAGTCCCAATGTTGAAACAAGTGGCATTTTTTAAAAAGAATTTGGTTGCATTTTTACATAACACTGCCATGAATAACCTAAGGGAAGTGTTGAATGGTGTTGGCCAGGGCATAAAAAGATAAATATGCATTTTACTAAACTACCTCAGGCATTTAGTACCTCAATGAGAAATTGTTCCTTTTTTGCTTTTTTTTTTGGTATTTTGTATACTTTATAAAGCTAATAGTTCTTGAGCATTTTATTTTTTTAAAAAAAAAACTAAAATTTGATCAGCCACCAGCCAGGAGTACTACAGACTTATCGGGGGGGGGGGGAAACATAGGAGAGCACTTCTAGCTGCTGGCTGATGGGAGTAAGGTGGGCAAAAAAAACATAGCCTCAGATTTTCTGAGAGCTTCAACACCATCATTTGTTTAAAAAAAAAAAATTCAGTGAATGTTCAAAAGATAGTGAATGATGCCAACATTCTGATAGCAGCAATGCCGTTAAGTTTTCTTTTAAGATGGGATGAAAAAGTTTGTGATGGTACTTTTTTGGGAACAGGACAAGGAAGTGATGGCAAGAGGCTGGGGTTGGGGGAAAAATTTAGAAGGCTGCAAGAGGCTGAATTTTTTTTTTTTGTGCTACTTGATTGAATGCATGAACCCTTTGTGCCTTTGACCATCACTACCTAATAATGCTACATTTAACCATTTGCAGCCCATTTGGACTTTGCCATTTTGTTCAAAGAGCAAGCTTCATCTTCAGTTTGATAGAACACTTGATCTGCTCGAGTGTATTTGAGGCCACAAGGGTCTCTGCTGCCTGCAGATCACATCATACTGCTTTCAGTTACCACGATGGGGGAAGGTCAAACAGTGTTTGATCACAATGAAAGATAATGAAAGGCTAAGTTTACATATCCAGCCGCTGTTATGGGCCACACTAAGCCACTTTGAAGGTTTTAAAAACTATTACAAGAAAAAAGAAAAAAAAAAACAATGAACAACAACCTCTCTAGCCTGGCTTATAATAGATGCAGCAGGATTTATGCACGTTCTGCAACCAACCATTAGATAAGAAAAAAAAAAATGTCAAAAGGCAGGGATAATAGGAAAGTTACCAAATTTTTTAATTTCCGAATGTAATTTGAATGATGATTGTGGTAATAGTGACACATTCAAGTTTCTACAATAAACTTCAGTCTACCTCAGTTTAAGAAAAAAAAAATTGTGGCAACACATGGTGCATAAAGACTGCTGTGTGTGTGTGTGCGCGTGCGCGCCTGTATGTGTGTGGTCGACAGAGCCATGCTATTACCTCTGAACCTTTTTTGTGATGTTTTTTGTGCATGAGATGATCAGAATCACCATGCTGCACTGATTTGAGGGGCACAACGAGCAAAAACATTTGTTTCATAATTTTGTTATCTACCTCTTAGGTTCATGTTGAAATAGAGGCATTACTGCATAGACTAGATAATTTTCCCAAAGATCATTGTTGTACAGATTAGATAATTTTGAAAATGGTCTGAAGTGTTTTTCCTGCATCTCTTCTTTACTAATTGGTTTAAAAACCACAAACTTATGTTGTAGTTTTAGCAAAGAAAAATGAGTTTCTTTTCCTTTTTTGACAGTGACCTTCATCTAGCCTTTAGGATAGCTTTTTTTTTTCTTACAAGGAATTTAAAATTACTGAAGTATGAGAAGTCATAGCATTTTAATTTTTGTTGAGGCTTCAGTCAGACATTCCTTTCTTAACATTTGAGAAGGATTTGACTTCATTGCTTTCCATAAAAATTACTTTTCAAATAGGTGCTGCATTTACATCTGCTGATTTAAATACTGTCATCTCTTAAATTTCTAGACTTAGTATGGTAAATCATGTTTTTCTTTTCAATTGAGACTTGGTAATTTGGAGTATTCGGGAATAGCTAGAAAGTAAATACTGTAAATGATTTCAATATCCACAAAGTATGGATCACTTTTCATCTGTAATGTGCCCCCCAATGCAGCTCCATTTGCCAGATGCCTCTGAATGGAATAAAGAGTTTAACTCCTATCATCAGATAAAGTTGTGTGGTGTTTCTTTAAAGTGAGGCATAGGGACAGACTTCTCTCAGTTTGTGGTACTTTGGTCAAGTTGGGTTTCTGTCCCTAACAACAACTGGATAAGGATGAACAGACACAGGTGCTACTAGGGCATTCAGCAGCCAGGTTACAGTGTTTGCACATCTAATACAAGCAGTGACTTCTGTGGCTTGTAGTTATCTTCTTCTCATATAACTGTCTGCAGTACAACGTGGTGTTCACTGTTTCAGTCTTAGATCACCTAGTCTGACTTGCAGTGGAAGGGATGTGTACTCAACAGTCCTGACCCAGGACAAACAAGAATCTTTAACAAGTTTGAAGCGAGCTGAATTAGTTACTTCCTTTTTTTTTTTTGACTGCTTTGTACCCAGTCTCTGCTTTAGTGCTGTCAGCGTGATGCTGCTGTGTAACGGACACAGCCCTAGAAGCTTGGATAGGCAGAACCAGTCACACTAGCAAGCAAACGCAACTGCAACTTTTATTGTACTCCTACATCTGCCCCCCCAACACACACCAGTTGACAGTAATCTCCATTTAGATCCTTGTTAACATTATGTGGAATAAAAATGAGAACAGTGAACTGAATGCTTTAGAGAGGAAGAGGTTGGGGAATGAAGGAGTGTCATGAATAATTCTCTTTTAAGAGTGGAAAACCAAACTTGTTTTTCAAACTCTTATGCCCTCCTACTTGTCTTCCCAGCTTATTTACTGAGACCAACCAGCAGAAAGACGGAACTGAAGAAAAGATGTCTGTAGAAGACACTGCATAGGGTGTTGCATTTCACAAGCAACTCTAAGCTCATTTTTTTCATGCTGGTATTGAGCTGTCTTCTCAGAACCAGCATCCTTGCCATTTGAGAAGCATGAAAGTTAAGCCTTCCTCTGTATCGCTGGTGCATTTGTGACAGCTAAACTCCTGAGTGTTTCAAGCATTTGCTTAATCATGATGCTTTTATTTGCTTCTAACCTTCCAAAGCTTTTATTCCTAAGCTGCAATTTCAAAGGCATGCGCTCCTTGTATTAGTTTGTTACATGAAGCATGTATGCTGTGCAGGACAGCATGGTCCCTACATGGTACTAGGGGACAGAATTTTTAAAGGAAGGTGAAAAAACCTGGAGTAGGCACTTAAGTTGGGCTTTAACAGAGATGTTAGCTCAAGTGATGGCTGCAGATGCTGCATGACAACAAAGTTACTCAAATGCAATGCAGGAGCTTAGTGAAATGATGACAGAAGTTCCACCTTGATGAACTTCTTTTGTTTAACCCATCTTCAAGGGATCCCACAGAGACCCAAGCCTGCGTTGACCTCTGTACAGGAAGATTGGATGCATCTATAAACTCACTGAACAAGCTGCTCAGTATTTTTATTTTGCATAGAAATCCCCTGATCTGTAGAACTGAAACCATTCTCAACTGTTTTCCTTCCAAAAGGGGTTTAATGCTGCACAGTGCTGATGGTCTAGACCTGTCTTTGTGAATTTCTGGCTCCTGGCTTTTAAGAGGCTCAGGCCAAAGGCTCACGAGGTCAGGCAGGTAACCTGGCCGGGGCTCAGCACAGACTGTGGCTGCTACCAAGAGGATGAGGAAGTTCCTTTCCCAAGCTGGCAGTTCTGATTAATAGCAATCACTAGATGTTGCATGTAACTCCTTTTCACAACATGCTTTGGCAGTAAATTCAGTTGTACTTTTTACTTTATTTTTACTGGTTTTTTTTTTCTCCTCAGTTAATTTGTCGTTTGGGGTTGGTTTGTTTTTGTCTTGCAGGACCCATTCCAGCTGTTAGTCTGTTTACGTGGAAGCTGATACTTACCTCTTGGTGCTTTCCCGGCACTCCTTTTGTTACTGTGCTCTTTGAGACAGGACCCTGGATGCTGTTCTGCTTGCTAGATGGGAGTTCACATAATGGCATGTTTGCTGAACCTGCCTCTATTCCTCTATTATTACTTAAGCAACAGCAGTAAAAGGCAAATGCATTCAGGGAATGATCCAGTTACTCCTACATATTCCTGCTAGGAGGAAATGCCTGATTTAGAACCCATCACTGTAAGACAACCACGGTTACCCTTCCCTCCTGTGGTTTACTTATTGACGGGTATCGTGAAGCATTTTGAAAATCTTCCTTTGCAGTCAGAATTGCCACCACTACCTTTACTTTGGGGGCAAAGCTCTCTTATCTGCATGGTTCTGCTAATTAAGCAAGGAGCATTTATTATGGATAGTTAAATTATCTGCTGCCATGTATCAAAGAGCAGGTGAATTTGGTGGTGGTTATTCCTGAAATAAGAGGGGCTAGACACAGCAGGAAAACATCCAGTCTGAAATGATGGTGTTTTCAAAATTTTTTTTTGGTTTTGGGTTGTGTTATAGTTTTGTTGTGGTGTTGTTTGCTGTTTGATGTTGGGTTTTTTTCATACCCCCCACGAACACATTCTCCCTTAACACCACAACCACAGGGATGAAAACCATGGTCACTTCCTTTAAGCATTACACAGAGCAGCAGCTGTGCAGGGAAGAGAGGCACAGGGCTTGAAGTACTTTGTAGAGCCTAGGAGGAGGAAAAGGTGATTACATTCAGACTCTGTTCCTGCTTCCTGATGCATGGCAGAGCAAGCTTCTCCAGAAGGAAGAGATCCTAATCTAGTTATAAAAGCCCTGTCTGTAGGGGAGAACAGCACCTTAGTTTACATATACAAGTTTCTGTTATCATCTTGAAGTTCCTCTAATTAGTTATTACACCATGCAGCAGTCAGACTAAGAATACACTGCACAATGATTTCTGAAAGTGCTCCCCAGGCCCTTAGCAGCAAGTGATGCTCCATGACCATGGGCTTCATTTGAACTACTTTTGCCCACTTCGAAGGCGCTGAAGGTTTATACTGCCATAACATGTTGCTTCTGTGTCCTTCTGCAGAAACTTGGTGAGAGAAAAACTAGGAGAGGAGGCCAACTGCACATTCAGAATTAGCTGAATGACATGGAATTGAAGCTTGACTGGCTTTTCTCCAGTATGATAAACAGATTTGCCTTGGCTGAAAAAATGACACATTTCAGTTAACTCAAGACACATTTATTTGTCACTGCTGCTCTGGGTTTTTATGTGCTTAGTAACCTCAATCTTTTCTCTCTTCCTTCAACTCTGAGCACGACTTACTTCATTGTGACCAGAAGCAAATGGCTAACTACAAGCCTCATCTAAGCTGTTTTCATGTAGTTTTTCCTTGCAGCACTCAAGCTTTTTGCACTGCCACCACAGGCACGTCTTTCAAAGCCACTAGTAAAACAGTTACTGTAGATGCTATGCATAAGTTTCAGGGTAAGTAGTTAAACCAACTGTCTCTGCCCCACTTCTCCCTGGAAACCATTGGACAGTGACTCCCCCAGGAAAAAAAGCCTTTATAATATAGATTCCTTCTCTGGTGTTTTATGGTTGGACTCAAGGGTATTTTCCAACCTTAACAAGTCTGGTAGCTTGTTCAGAACTTTACTTAGGCCAAGACAATAAATACTACAGGTGATCAGTACAAAAGTGTGCCCTGGTAAGTCAGTAATCAAGACTGTCTATCTAAGCTCTTGAATAGCATGCTTATTTCTCTTTCCATTCAGCAGCTGCATTAAATTGTCTCAAGATGACTACTGCTGTTCGATGTCAGTCCACCAAATATAAAGTCTTCTGGCACTGTCTGTGAAGTCATCTGTGCCAACTGGTCATCGTAGGAACCGAGAGTCCAGAGTTTCTCCAATTCATAAGTCTCTCGTGTCTCTGGCAGCATGAAGTGCATTACTATGCTACCTGCACAAAACAGAAAGCCACAATAAATGACCATGAACTCTAAGGCGCTACTACTCTTGCAGCTGCACAGTGTTCAAGTTCTGGCTACATCTGTAATAGGTCAGCTGACCGAGGTCTCTCTTGAAATTGCTGATTTCAGTTCCTGAAGAGTGTTAGGACCTGGTCAGTCCTTCAAAAGCCACACAAAACACTACAGACATAAGAATGAGATACACAGCAGTCTGATTTAAATTAATACTACTGCAAGACTCCAGACCAAACAAGTTATGACTTTCAGGGGATAGAAGGAAGTCAAGAGAAATTTTACTTTCAAGAATCCCCTAGGGTCAGAGATGGACTTTCAGCTTTCCCATATTACCAACAATGTTCAGCTATAGCCAAGTAATTTTCCTCAGCTGTAGTGCTCACACTCCTCAGGTGCTTTTTATGAAACAGGACCAAATTTTGACAAGGTTTTTCTTAGAGGTTTTCATAAAGTCCAGAATGTCAATTACAGTATACTTCTAATGCACTTTTTTCTAGTTATGCCCTTAAATTTCAATCAGTTTTCAGATATAACTATCAAAATCCACTGACTGTAAAGTAACCAAGGCTTAGTATCACTGGTGGCAGTGCTGCTTGCTCATCTGTGTTCTCTTCACCTGCAAGACAAAGTTTGAGGCTGAGATTCTAGATCTTAGCAGTGAAGAAGAAATGCTTTCTGAATGCAGTCTTTTAAGTCGGTGTAGAGAGTTTCACATTCGTAGAACAAAGAATTAAACTCAATTTAAGACTGAGGTTTAACCATGTGTCATGGTATGATGTGGACAGTGGAAAAGGCTGTTCAGGCAACAGTCCACTACCTGGGCAGCATACGAAGAGCCTCCACCTGCCCAAACATGGATTATATAAGCCTAAGTAAATTGACTGAAGTTGTTTTTCTACTACTGCTACCTTCAATTTATTAAGACTTGGATTAGCCACTGAAGAGTAGTGACTGCTTTCTTCTCAGTGCCAGTGATCTTTAGTGACACTTTATTTAGGATCTCAATGAATTCAAGCAACAACTGGAGTTCCAAAACAGCAGAACTGTGAACTCTCCACAGCAACCACAGTGAAAGATGAGATGCTTCCTTCCAAGAGTTCACACGTAACTTCCTATTTGTCAGATTCATGAGTATTTACCAAAATCAATGCACAGCCAGTCATCTGTCTCTCTTCCTTCAATCTGAACATGAGGCTCACCTTCTTCTTTGTGATACTTGTACTGAAAGAAGCAATGGCAGAAAATCAAATATTTTGCAATAATTTAAAAGCATTCAAACTTAACAGATAAGCTGGACTTTGAGTTGTCTAGAGTTCAGTTAAGTCTTAACTGGGTTAGATGACTTTGTGTGGGTTCTGGGATCTGCAAAAAACAAACCAAAACAATATACACTTGCAGCTCTGGAAAATATGTACAGATTTCTTCACAGGTATCAAATCTGGAATCCTAATGCTCAGAGTTTGCCATGGATTTTATAGGTGTCTTGTTTTTCCTCAAGATGAATATTAAATACACTCCAGTTTAGCACTGAAGTAGTCTTTCAGTTACTGGTTCCTTGTAGCTGCCTTTACCACTAAGGCTTAATTCCTTTCAGATACCTTTCACTCATGTTTTACACTGTCTAGTTAATGATGCAGAAGCAGAGATGCCAAGCTTATTCTCTTCTCAAATGGAAGGGCAGAGAAAACAAGTTTCAACCCATGACATGAGGAAGGCATTCTAACAAGCTTCCTGTCTGTTGAGTGCATGCTTGCAACACTCATTGCAAGATAGGGGAAAGCACGACCAGCACACAGGTGAGCCACTGTGAGAAAGGGAAGGGGGCAGCTGAAAGCATGACTGCAAATGCTCAGCTAGGGCAAGGCAGTTAGTTCCCTATGCAACACTGTGGCTTCCACAGGTGCCAGCTTGAGAGGTTGAGCTCTCCCGATCTAGTACATAAAAACCTAAGCACCCACCAGACCTGAAGAAATTTGACAGCTGCTAGCATGTCCAGATCTGGCTGAAGCCTACTTGTTTCTTTAGAAGGAACATCAGTAAAAAAACAAAACAAAAACCAAACACCAAAAAATATGGAGAGAAGTCAACTGCACCTTCACAGAGCTCCTTTATTCAACTTTTGACTAGAAATAAAGTAGAATCAAAGTAGTATGGAAACCTTTTTCAAGCTGAAATTAGGAAACAAACCCCTTTGTTTCAGCACAAAGCCACAAGGAACTGGACACTGGAACTCCATGGCTCTAACAATCCCTTCTGACATGGAAGACAAAACCACAAAACAACAGCTTGTAACATCATGGCTGGCTAGCAAATGAGTCCCACTTTACCAGGAAAGCATTTATCACAGAATGCAACTGTACCTGGTCATTCCTATGCACTAGTAGCTACTGGAGAATGACCCCAGCTTCCAAGCCAGAATGGAGAACTTCCAAAATGTAATCTGTAACTTGTTTTACCTTCCTTCCTTTAAGATAGCTTGTGAGATATCTTCAAAAGCAGGTAATTGTCAAAAACTCTCTGAAATATTGTTTACTGAAGAGCCCAGCATGCACTGCCCTCAGCTATAGAAGAGAGGTTGGAAAGGCTGTTCTCCACAAGTTTCCTTCAGCCTGGTCTTTAAAGGTTGTGTAACAGTGAACAGATGACAATATAGCCAAGGGTTAGATTCTTCCTCTAATATGAAACTACACAACTGCCCATCTGGGTTAGCAGGGGTAAACAGTAGCTGGGACTTTGCCATTTAGAAGCTACTGGAGGACAAACAGGAAGACCTCATGCTATATGTAAGCATCTCTGCATCTTAGTCTTGAGTAAATCCTGCATTACTGTAATGTTTTAGGTACTGTAATGGTAAAGCTAGCCAATGCCTACCAGCAGTCCTGATGCTTTTCAGCTTAAGCTTCAGCTTACTGTTTGCCTAGAAAACTCTCAATGCCAGGCAAACTCCTGAGTAGCTGCCCAGGAGCTACCACAGCTCCCCAGAGGCTCTGCCCTTGCGAAAGAGCTCTTACAGCCACCAGAGGGAGCAGCCAGTTATAGCACAGCCGTGGTTTTGCAGAATGCCCGATATTCACTGATCTCTCCCACTCTGGGGGAGAGAAGAGTTGTTGATTCAAGACTAACAAGTTATGCAACTAGTAGAGTACATATTAAGCACTTAAATTTAGGACATTCAAATCACACTCATAAAACTTCTAGCTTGAGGCAAAATTTTAATTTGCAAAGATGCATCAGGTCCTGGGGAGAACACAAGAAGCTCCCCACACCTGCTCAGAGAGGCACTGAAAAGCAGCACCACCTCCCCCTCTCTCCCTTCCACCCTCAAGTGTCACAGCTGAAACCAATGGGACTAGAAGGAGGAAAGTAGAACCAAAGGAAAAATGGGATCAAGAAGTGAAAGAAGATGTGTGCAGAGAAGGTAAACTACACACTGGGTATAGGGAGTGGACTGAGATGGGGGCTAGTTGTACTTCTCACACTAGGCTTTGTAACAGTCAGCAGGCTCCCTTCTGGTCATAAAGCTTCTTCCTCCCCAAGACTGGTGGTCATTATCCCTAAGATTTAAGGCATTTCCGTACCCCTAAGATCCCTAAAATATAGAATCCCTGTATTTTTATTCTGATCTCTACTTTGGTACTGAATACTCTCATTTCATCAAAGCCAAACAGTGCAAGATTTCTGTGCAAGGATGGCGGCAGCTGCTGCTGCTCTTCCTCTCCTCCTATACACACACAGTATAGTGACTGTTAACTAGCAGTTGGTTTTAGTAAGCCCACGAGGGGATCCCGTGCATCGTAACATGCCATCTTTTTTCCCGCCTTACAATATACCAGAGAACTTGGAAAGTTTAGGGATTAGACTTTGAGAACAGTAAGGTTAAGCTGTTCTGAGTGAGAATAGCTCTGAAGCTTACTGGATGGAAGATAAAAGTGGACCTATGTCATCATCATTACCATTTCATGTGATTCTTGTTGTAGCCACCTAACTGTGCTAAGGTCATCACAGTTCTAAATACAGAGGTCTGGTTTTTAAATATATTCTCTACATTTTGAGTAGTGCCACTAAAGGGGAGAGAAAAAAAAAAAAAAGCACAGTTTTAGTTGCTAGATGTATTCAGGACTAAATGATACAAGGAAAATTTAGTTTCATCTTGCCTGGTACACCCCTATACATGCAATCCTGGGTAAATTCCTTTTGTAGCATTTAAAACCATTTCCCAAAACCCAGAAAGTGCAGCAGGAACTGTCTTACCATTTTTAGCATGTAATGTGCCATTGCATGGAGATGCCGTGTGGAAGATCCACTCACAATTATAAAATAATTACAATATTTCATTTCTGGAGGTAGCTGGATGACACAGATGTCTTTAGCATTTTCTTGCCGCAGCAGAGCTACAACAAAGTCAATGTTGAACCTTGGAAGAACAGTACCTGGAACAGACAAAAAAATAATACAGTGGCAATTTATCTTTTTAATTGCAAAAATAAACCACTTAAAAAGACATAAAATGGCAATGAAATGAATTCGAGCCTAAGACAGCAACACACTGTGGAGTTTGGTTTGATACTGACAATGCAACGTGAACTGAGTATTTTTAAAAATCATTTTTAATACCAAAGTTGAAAAATACACACTCTTCTAGTAAATAACCATCACTAGGTAGAGTGGTTAGCAAATGTTGAAGTTTCTTTTAGGTAAATTAATTATTTATTGTTGTTGGTACTTAAGAGTCTATGCTATCACCAGATACTCATCAATTAAGATGAATGAACCCCAAGTCCTTCAACAGGCATTATTAAAACTTTCAATATTTCAGAACAATGTTTTTCAATGGGCCTGTGATGATACATGGTGATGAAACTACTTTAAAATCTTAAGTAGCTGAAATCAATACACTGACAATGGAGCTGATGTGATGCAGTGGGAAGGCGCTTTTTATCTTCACACTGACTAAAGCCACTACTTTTTTTTTTCCGCAGCCTGTTCTGCCACAGAGAGTTATAATACTGTAGACAAAGTTTTAGACCTTCAACAGTTTAAGCAAGTCAACTTAGAAACTGGTACATTAGTACAACTACCTTCTGTTCACACCATGAAATAAATTTATTGCTAATTTGCGCTAATTAGGTAGATGGAACTTGTGTGCATACTTAAGGCATAATGTGAATCTGTCAGCAATGCATGCCTGCCACTATAAAGTGAACATTTGGGCAGACCGAGCACCAGCACAAAGCCAAGCTTTGTATTTACCAATACAAAGAAAAAGCCAAACAAAAGAACAATAGCTACATATAATTATGTATGCATGAATGAGGATATGAAATTGGATCCAATCTCTGTAAATGAAAGACTTTGAACTCCGGGATTCATGCACTCTTTTCAACTTCTGCTGTGGTCACACATGCAGAAAATTAACAGCGGCCACAGCTCCTCCAGACACAGCAGTTACAAAGTTAAATATTTGCCTGGTAGTCTCTAGTGCCTACTTAGAGAAGGAATGGGCTAAACAACCCCAGGCACACTCTGGCACACTCAGCGTTATAGTCAGATCCAGGCTAGAGAAGATCTGCAGGACAGCTACAACAACAAGCCAGCTTGGTACACACAATGCTCCCACCTGTAACCAGCCACTGTACTACTAAACCGGTTGTCTATACAGGGAAATTTCTTCGCAAGCATACATCAGAGAAATACGCCTCCAACTCGGCACCGCTATCTTCACAGAAGTTCCTGTGTGTACCTACACACAGGCTCAGTCTACGCCAGCCACTGATCCTCACTTTACAGCAGCACTTAGGAGGCGATGCTGGTTCAGCACAAACGCCGAGGCCCTGAGGCCGGTGGCGTCAGCCGAGGCAAGGGCGATTCCATCGCACCAGGCACCCCCGGGTGCAGCTGAAGGGGGAGATTCCACGCGCCCCTAACAGCGACTTCCTTCAGCAGGCGTTAGGTTTCGCTGAAGGAACCATCGCCCAGAGCTGGAAAGCGCAGCGCAGAGCCGACGGCCTTTGGGTGAGCGGCCCCCCTGACGTGCCAGGCCAGCGCCTTGCCTCGCGCGGAGGCCGTGGCACCCCGTTAACCAGCGCTTCCCGCCGCGGAGCTGCCAGCTCCCGGGCTGACAGGGTAAAGGCCTGCTCGACGCGCGTTCTCCTCACCCGCCGGGCGGCCGTGGCTCTCTGAGAACGCCTCGAGAACAATTAAGCTCGACGATCGTGAGCAGAACAGACCGAAGGACCAAACGGGAAGTCAAAAGGGCTAAGACCGGTGTAGCGCACCGACAGGACCTGCTGCTTTACCCCCACGGCTCGGCCCCGCCGGCGAGGTCGCACTTCGCTAGGCCCTACCTGCCGCCCGGCGCCGCTCCGCCGCCGCCAGCGCCTCAGATCCGCCAGCGCCCCACACCGCCGGGCAGCCCCCGCGAGAAGTTGTAGCCGCCCGGACGTGAGGCTCGGGGTACAGGGCGACCCCCGCCGCGGCGGAGATTGGCCGCAGGAGCCGCCGCCCCCCCGCCACCGCGCGCCACATGGTCCGTCGCTCTCTGCCGTACCGCCCAGGGATTGGCCGCCAGAGAAGACGCCTTTCCCGCCTCATTGGCGCTTTCTGCCGTCGGTCAGTCTGAGGGATGGGCGGTGGCGTCGGGTGCGTGTGCGGTGGCTGTCCCGCAGAGGCGGCGGCGCCGGCTGGGATGTCCCTGTTCCTCCGCCAGAGGCCTCGTCCCGGGTGAGCCGCGCCGGGGCCGCGGGCTAGGCGTGGGGGAGTCCCGTGA